>PVJS01000982.1:87168-108940 GCA_004027185.1 Glis glis
TTCTACCTCCGCGCTACACCCCCGGCCCTATTTTTTTTTATACTTTATTTTGAAATCGGGCCTCATGAAGTTGCGGAGAGCCTCACTAGGTAGAGAGAGAGAGAGACAGGGAGAGAGAGAGAGAGAGAGAGAGAGAGAAAGAGAGAGAGAGAGCTGAGGCTGGCCGCCAACCCGGATCCTCCGGTCTCTGCCTCCCAAAGTACTGGGATTACAAGTGTGTGCCACTACGCCTGACTCTTCTTTGTCTATTCTGATAAGTTTAGGTTTGAAGTCTAGTTTGTCTGATATCATAATTGCTACTCCTGCTTGTTTTTGAGTTCTGTTAGGGTAGATTACCTTGCTTCATCCCTTCACCTTTAGTTTTTGCGTATCTTTACTTGTAAGGTGTGTTTCTTGCAGGGAGCATATAGATAGATTGTGATTTTTAATCCATTTTGCCACCCTATGTCTTTTGATTGGGGAGTTGAGGCCATTTATATTCAGCATGATTATTGAGAGATGGGTTTTCATTCCTAATATTTTGAGTTTTAATTTCTGTTTGAGGTAGTGTCTGTTCTTTGCCTAGTTGTTTGTTTGATGGAAATCACTGTTTCTCTGGTTCTGTCATTTTCTTATGATTTCTTCTTTGTAATTAATCTCTTTGAGTGTTTTCTCTAGTGCTGGTTTGGAAGACATAAAGTCTTTCAGCTTCTGTTTGTCATGGAAGGTTTTTATTTTCCCATCAAATTTGATAAATATCTTTGCTGGGTAGATAAATCTTGGTTGGAAGTTGTTTTCTTCCAGAGTGTGGATTATGTAGCTCCAGGCCCTCCTGGCTTTCATCACTTGTTTTGAAAGGTCGGGAGTGATTCTTATTGGTTTGCCTCTGAATGTTACTTGGTCTTTTACTCTCACTGTCTTTAAGATTCTCTCCTTGGCTTCTACATTAGTCAATTTGATTATTTTGTGGCGTCGTGAACCTCTTCTCTGATCTTGTCTATTAGGGGTCCTATATGTTTCCCGTACCTGTGTGTCGACCTCTCTTTCTATGTTTGGAAAATTTTCTAATATTACTTCTCTGAATAGATTATTGATTCGTTTTGTTTCAGCTTCTATTCCCTCTTCTGTGCCAATTATTCTTAGGTTTGCTCTTTTAAAACTGGCTGAGATCTCTTCAATGTCCAATTCATGCTGTCAAGTTGTTTTTTCTAATTTATATACTATACGTTCATTTTTGGAGAGGTCATCTTCTAAGAGTGAGATTCTATTTTCCATGTGGTCTAGTCTATTGTTGATGGTCTGTATTGATGCCTTCATTTCAATTATTGCATCCTTTACTTCCTTAAGAGCTTCTTTTTGATTCTTGTTCTGGGTGTCAGATTCTTTGTTTATTTGATCCTTCAATACTTTCAGGCTCTCTCTGAATTCTTTTTGGAAATCCTGTATCATTTCTATATTAAAGTTATGAATTGACCTTCTGGCAATCTTTGCACTTCTGTGTTGGCGGGTTCTGTTGTGGGATTGTGGGGGCTCATTGTTTCTTTGCTATTCTTCCTTTTCATGATTTCAGGTTTCTTATGTTTATACCTTTATTGTTTTTGGTAGCTCTCTCTCTCTCTCTCTCTCTCTCTCTCTCTCTGTAGGTTTCCTATGTCTAACCTCTCTCCCTTTATAGTTTCTTATCCTGGAGGTAGATAGTTGCTACTAGGTGAGCCTTAAAGATGAATAGCCTTTACTGAAGGTTATTCTCACTTGCTTGGTATAATGTCCATTTGCAGGCCCATTTCTTGGCCTCCTTCAGTGATTGCGACCCTTGACTCATGTCTCTCACTACCCATGCAGGAGACCAGTGTCGCTATACCCCTCTCACTGCAAGTGTGGGTCTCTGCGTTCTCCACTTGGGCTGTCCCTATGTCTCTCTCTGTCTACACCTATGGCATGTGTCACCAACAGGGGCCCCCGGACTTGTGTCTCTCTGCCTACAGAAATGGCAGATGTCACTTTGACCTGATTCTGTGCAAACATGGAACTCCATGTTTTCCACAGGGAGGGCTGGTTTGGTCCAATTTTTCCCCAGGTACCGCAGCTGTTTGTCCTGTGGTGATCCCCAGGGACTCTATAAGGGCACTGCAACCTGCGGGCTGCAAGTCTGTCCCAATGAAATGTCACCAGGGACTGTCTGCTTATCCACGCATCTACTGCGTCCCACAGCAGACCCCACTCCCACCTCCACCGGAGCAATCCACACTTTCCCAGACCCTGGGAGTCCCTGTGGTTGTGCTGGGTGGTCTCCCCCTGGGGCAACTTGTTGACTTACAGTCTCGTTGAGTACTCTCTTAATCTCTGGGTGGGGGGACTCAGCGCTCAGCCGCTGCCGCAGGTTCTGGTCAGGCCTCCGGGCACTGGGGACTCAGCCGGGCATGGATTGAACTGCTGCTCACTTTTGTTGCTGATGCTCTGCAGTGCTAGTTTTAGAAGAGGTTCCTGGCTTCTTTGTTGGTGGCCTGCAGAAGCCACAATGCCGGTAGCCGCTGGCGTGGTCTGACCAAGATGGCACCACTGCCACTTCTGCCGACACAATAGTTCGGGTCTGTGTTGCGCGTGGGGCGAGTCACTGCTCGCCTTCACTGCTGCTATTCTGCAGCTGCTGTATTCACAACAGGTAGCTGGAGTTTCCATTGGTCTTGTGTAGAAACCACAGTGCTGGTAGCCACTGGTAAGGTCCTGCCAAGATGGCGCCACTGCAGCAGCTGTAGCCACCGCTGTTTTGGTGTCTTGAGTGTGGAGCGAGCCACTGCTTGCTTTCATCTCTGCTGACCTGCAGCTGCTGAACTTACAGCAGGTCTCTGGCTTCTCTGCTGGTGGCATGTGGAAGCCGCAATGCCGGTAGCGGTCGGCATGGTCCGGCCAAAATGGCGCTTCCACTTTTCCTAAAGTAAGGTGTTTGGAGCTTTTTACTTTCCTCTGTTTTGTCTTCTGACTTTGATTCTGTCACATTTCAAATTTTTCATTGTTCAAGTTTTTGTTGCTTTTCTTCTCCTGTCGAGAAGTTGCTTTCACGGCAATTGAGACCCAAGTCTCAGAGAGATCATAACGTGGTATCTCCCTTAGTTGCCATCTTGGACCGTCCAAATCTTGCTTATTTAAAAGAGATGGCTGACATGCAATCTCTCAACTTTCTTTTAAAGGTTTCATTTATTCATTTATTTGGTAAATACTGATTGCCTGTCATGTGCCAAGTCTGTGTGTGCTTTCTACCCAACATGAAAAATGGTAGAATTTGTACCGCCACTTTAAATAGATACTCTTAGTGTCTATTTTTATTAATCTATTGATAAAAATGGAAGAATTTCCATTATTTGAATGTACAATGATGTTGCATGCAGAAAAACTTCTTGTATGTTCCTGTTACCTAAATCAAGGCAACCATGTCAACCTGAAAGGAATTTAGGAGTTATTTATTCTTCAATCTATGTCTGTTTTGAGTCAGGCCTAAGTTATCCTTGAGTTGGGCAGCTGCCCATCAACAGTAAGAAGCTTTCCTATCTCTACTCAGAGACAGCATGCAGCCTGGGATGCTAAACAGTTGAATCTGTGAGATGTTGTTTCCTTCAACAGGGGTCTGTAGACAGTGTCAGAGAACAAAAGAATTTCTGTGATATGACTTGCTGGAGATTGATTTTTAATGTGTTTCCCTTGCACCAACTAATTTGAGAGTCCCCCCCCACCCACCCATTGGCTGGAGAGGCTCTCTGTCCAGCAAGGTGCTCAGTGTGAATGCTGATCACTCAGGATCCTGCAGGCTATGTCACTGGAGGTCAGCCTCAAGTCAAAATTGACCTTTTGTTTTACTTTGTACTTCTAAGCACGTTGGCTTGTCTTTGCATTATTAATCATAGTAAGCACAGTTGTTTTATAATCTCTTGCTGACAATTCCAATATCTAATATCTGTCTCTATTTTTCTGCTAGTTACTTGTTTCTTTTTTTCTTTTTTGGTCTCATTTTCATTCACTATATTTTGCTTACTGTCCTTGAAAAATAATTTGTGGTTATTCTACAAAACCTAACATTATGGTGTATCCATTTGGGCTGCTAGGACAAAATACTGTAGACTGGGTGGCTTACACAGCAAACATCTATTTCTTAGAGTTCTGGAGCTGGGAAGTCCAAGATCAAGGTACCAGAAGGTTCATTGTCTGGTGAGGCCTCTCCTGGTTTGCAGACAGATGCCTTCTCACTATATTCCAAATACCATTACTTAGGGGGATTAGGAATTCATACAAATTCTGGAGAGACACAAACATTTGGTACATAGCAGATGGTCTTTCCTTGGGGCAAGATGTGAGTTGGCTTTTGTTTTAGTCTATTCAGGAGACTATAACAAAATATTTTGAACTGGGTAGCTTATAAACAACAGAAATTTGTTTCTCATAGTTCTGAAAGCTTGGGAGTCCACGATCAAGGCTCAGTCAGATTTGTAGTCTGTTGGGGCACACTCCTCATAGGTAGCAATTTTTCTTTGTTCTCACATAGTGGAAGGAACTAGTAAGATTTTGGGTCTCTTTTATAAAACACTAATCACATTTATAGGCTCACCTTCTAATACCATCACCTTGAGGGGTAGGATTTCAATATATGTATTTTTCAGACCACAGCAGCTCCTGGCAGATGCTGGGCACTCTCACTTTATTTATTTTTTATTTGTTAACATTTTTTATAGTGGAGATGGAACCCAGAGATATTCTAACTCTAAGCTACATTCCCACCCCTTTTTAAGTTTTGAAACTGGTCTCACTAAATTGCTGAAGCTGACCTCAAACTTGTGATCCTCCTGTCTCAGGCTCCCAATTACTAAAATTATAATCTTGTGCCACCACACCTGGCTCCCTCTCTTGAAACCAGGTTTATAGCTTGGACTTCCCTGCACCATGTTGAATGTATCTATGTGAACAGCAAACTTAGTGAAATTTGGACTACAGTCAGTGTTACACAGGGATTTTTTTTCTTACTGTATTCATGACACAGCTATTTTTCTTGAATCTCTATGTGGTTTAGGTTTTGTGTATTCCTATCCAAGTGGTTTCATCTACATTCTTTTATTCCATGTGCTCTCTTTGAAAAATTTTATCCATTGTGACAATCAACTCTCAATAACACTCAAATTTGAATCCATCTTCCTCTCCTGCCCAAGTGCCAGACTTGTGTTTCTAGCTGCTTTCCAGATATTTCTATATTGAGTTCAATGTTTTCTTCAACATGACTCACTTATTTTCTCTCCATGTATAATTTGCTGTCCTCCTGTGTTACCAACTTGCTTACTACCTTCAGCATCCAGTTGGTTACTAAGTTTTGTCCTCTGTGTTATTTTTTCAAATTCCTTCCCTTTCACTCATTTTAGCAGCTAATGTCTTAATTCAGCTTCATGTAAGTTGCTCATCATAGAGCAGCTCTGAGGTGTACTTCTCATTTTCCTTTTCAAGACTACTCCTCTTCCTTTTCTACAGTTCCATCGTGCTCTCTCTGCCTAGGATACTGACCTTCATGGACTGCACCTATAGGGCCTCTTGTCCCCTGGTTCCCACAGAGGGCCTTAGCAGAAAATTGGGGCATGGGTGGATAGTGAGGGTGGGCTCTTCTCCCATTCCCTCCTCTCCTCCTCCTCAGGTTGCCCATAGCACTCTCCTAAAGGTCACATCTCTTGTTGGCTGGTGACTTTCTTAGGGTTGGCCCTCTCTCGTAAAGGTAGCTATTCTGATGGCTGGCATTCTATCACAGGTGGAAACCCTTTGGCAGCTTTGAATAGCTGTCTTCCCTTGCCTCTTTAGGCTGGGATGGTAGGACCTCCCAGCTATTATTTTTCCCAGATTACTTCACTATGTATTTTTATTTTCCTCAAAAATTTCTCACACATTTGCAAATAATTCTTTTATTTAACTCTCTTCAATGTCATTTAATTGAGCTGAGTGACCCTGACTGATGCAATGACACACAAGTCTCCTCTATCAGATTTCATTTCTTCTCTGTACACCTCACCAACTTCCACTATCCACACCTCTGGCCACACTGGGATGCGCTGTTTCTAAGACATGAGATGTTCTTTCACAACTCAATGCCTTTGTAAGTGGTACTGCCATTCCCTGGAATGTTCTTCCTCCTTTTTCCCTTTGTATTTCTCTACCCAAAAAACTCAAACTCCTTTCACTTTTATGCCCAAATCAATGATTACCTTCAGCAGTACATTCTATTATTGTCAAAATAATTGTTGCTTTTCCACCTAGAACCATCCTCAGAGGTCTTGTCCCTGACAGAGAATTGATAAGAGGCTTGTCTGTGTGACTTGCTGCAGTCATTAAGACATGAATGGAACTGATGCATGGGATTTTCCTAGCAGGAGCTTTAAGGACCATTAAGCTATCTTTCCTTTCCCTCTTCTGTGAAAATGGTAATGACCCTGATAGGGTTTCTTCTCCAGCCTTGGTTCTGGAAATAGAGCAGAACTGCATCTGAAACACTATAAACTGTTGAGGTGTAGTGTGAGCAAGGAAACAAACAAATCTCCCCTTGTTCTTGGTTTTGCAAGCCACTGCATTTTATTTTTCTTTTTTGTTATTGTGGCATCACCTGGGCTAAGCTGATTGATAAACCTCCTCCACATGAAAACGTTATGCAAAAACTTTCATTTAAGGACATTTACCTTTCACTATTTTATAATAGTGCAAAAGAATTTTGGTTATAAAAGAAGGGATTTTGAATTAAATCATTCACCAATAGGCTAAGAACACTAAACATTTATTGAAAATCATATTTTTCAGACACATAGACCATTGGAACAGAATAGAAGATACAGAAACAAATCCACACACTTATAGCCAAATGATTTTCAGCAAAGGTGCCATACAAATAGGTTGGAGAAAAGACAGCCTTTTCAACAAATGATGTTGGGAAAACTGATTGGCCATTTGTAGAACAATGGAACTGAATCCTTACCTCTCACCCTGCACAGGAGTCAACTTGAGATGGATCAAACACCTGGAAGACCAGAGAATGTGAAGCTGCTAGAGGAGGGCATAGGTACAACACTCCAACATATAGGCACAGGTAGAAACTTCCTCAACAAGACCTCTAAAGCTCAGGAAATTAAAACAAGAATTAATAAGTGGGATGGCATTAAATTAAAAAGTTTCTGCACATCAAAGAAAACCATCAAGAGTCTAAAAAGAATACCTAAAGAATGGGAGAGGATCTTTGCCAGCCATCCCTCTGATAGAGGACTAATATGTAGAATATACAAAGAACTTAAAAGACTTTACACTAAAAAAAAACCCAATCAAGAAATAGGTCAACTAATTGAATAGACACTTCACTAAAGAAGAGAGATGAATGGCCAATGACACACAAAAAAATGTTCAACATCATTAGCAATCAGGGAGATGCAAATAAAAACTACACTGAGATTCCATCTAACCCAATCAGAATGGCAATCATCAAGAAGTCAAATAAGAATACATGTTGGTGGTGATGGGGGGAAATAGGAACTCTTCTACACTGTTGGTGGGATTGGAAACTAGTGCAGCCACTATGGAGATCAGTGTGGAGATTCCTCAGAAAGCTGGGAATGGATCCACCTTATGATCCAGCTATACCACTCCTGGGTATCTTTCCAAAGGGGCCGAATTCAGAGAACCACAATAATATATGCATACCCATGTTCATAGCAGCACAATTCACAGTAGCCAAATTATGGAACTAACCTAGGTGTCAATCAACAGATGAATGAATTACAAAATTATGGGAAATACATACAATGGAATTCTCCTCAGCAATAAAGAAGAACAAAATTATGTCATTTGCAAGAAAATGGAAGGACCTGGAGAACATTATGTTAAGTGAGATTAGCCAGTCACAGAAAGTAAAGGGACATATGTTTTCTCTAATATGCACAAGCTAGGGAGTATAGGGATATCAGAGGGACTCCAGATAATGGAGAAGAAACCTCAATGGAGCCAGGGAAGTAAACTAAGGGAAGGGGAAGGGAAGACTGAGGTTCATTAATGGAAATTCTACCATCAACTATGTGTACATATGTGAATATACTAACATCAACTTCAGTACTCTGTATTGGGAAGGGGGGAAATGGGGAGCCGGGGGGACCCCACCAAATGCTGAGTGCATGTATGCCACTGTCAACGTGATTTACATTATGATGTGAGACTATAATGCACCAGTAAAAGCACATTAATAAAAATTATATTTTTGAAGATATTTAATAATGAAATTAATCCTTATACATTATTAATTGAAAAACATTTTTCCAGCTAGTATGTTTTATGTTTCTACATAAGCAAAAAGAAAGTAAATTAAATGAACATTTACTTTTCATAGTTTTCTACATTTTCTAATTGTACAATAGTTGTGCATCACTTTTATATTCAGAAATAAAAAAACATCATTTAAATATTACATACTTTCTAATGCCATTTCAATTTTCCTAGGCAAAACTTAGTCTCCTTTCCTGTTTGAATACATTCTGTTCTTTATCAATTTTACTTTTTTTGCTGTCAATCTCTTCCCTAAGTGAACAAAAATGATCTATTCCTATCTTATAACACTCTTGCAGGAATCAAAAGAGATAATTCATGTGAAGCAATTAACATAATGTCTTGCATATAGTAACCCATCAATGAGTGTTACATTTTATGATTCTGGTTTTTGTTGGGAAACTTTTAAAAATGGATATGCTTTTGGGGGCGGGGGACAATGTTGATTGGCAGAATGATTTTTTGGATAATCATTCGTTCTTATTGCCCTGAGAAGGTCGTCTCTTGCACGTGAGTTCCCATCTTTTCATATGGATCTCGGAACCCAGATCCTTGAACATACACTTGCGCTACTCATCCCCAGCATATTTCACCAAAAGGTGCTGCGAGTGTAAAAGCCACAACAAAAAGAAAATTCATAAGAGATGAATCAAAAATATTTTAGTCTTCAATTGTTTCTTAAATATTTATTCATCAGGATACTGTATTTTTCCATCACTGGATTACTTTTCTTCTTACTCTTAGATACCAGGTATTTTAAGTCTAAAAACAACTCAGACTGTTTTGTATCCAGTTCAACACTAATTCAGAGGAAAGGCTTCCCCATGCTGGTCCCAAGTGAAAGCCAAAGGCCTGATTTGGCAGGTGGCCCACTTTAGAGGAAGGGGTATGTTTGTCTTTGTCTCTCACCTTCACATATTCTCTCTGGCTACTTTTTAAATACTGCCAAGATTGGGGAGCAGGAGGGAAGAAGAGGTTAGGGATAGCATAGGACAGTTCCTACTGTGTTAGTTTGTGGTTTCCTTCCTGGTTTTGCATTCTGGCCTGGTAGAGGTTTAAAATCAATGCTTTCATGTTGGATATATTTTAGAGCTTCCCTGGGGTTCCTTCTGGGCTCCCCTAGACCAACTCCCACAACTTGGATGAGGCCTTTTATTTGGCTGGTCATTCCTCTCCACCCTCTGCTTCTCTGGGTCCCACCCACACAGGCTCTTGATGATAGAGTCCCCTCCCCTTCCCAGGTGTCTACTTGGGCCAGGCCAATTCTCGTGGCCCACATGTAGTCCATTGGAAAGGCCCAGGCATAACTGACTTCAGTGCAGATGTTAGTGTAGTTATTTAGCAAGCGGGGCCCTGTCATCAATGTCCCCCAACTGCAGGGAAGTTATATTGAGCTCTCAGAGTAGCTAGTTAAAACTCTGTCGCCTTTACTAGGTTTGAAATGAGGGGGAAGAAAGCCCCTTGCCTCTTCTATCCCAGGGAAAGTTTCACAGCCTGATTTCTCTACAATCTCCTTTTGACGATTCTTCTCTACACTCTACCATTAAAGTTTCAATTGAGCTGAGTCATCCCTAAGATGTAGAAATATCTGTTAGATATTTCTTTTTTTAAGTAATACACTTGGTGGTTAAAAGCACATATTTTAGAACTCAGATAAGTTCTTTTGCAGACTATAGTTTTGAGCAAGTAAATCAACTTTAGGTTTCTGATCTGCAAACATAGGATAATAAGAGTGCCTATCTTTTAATATGTTGTTAGAATTAAGTAAGATATTGCATGCACAGTGTCTGGCATATAGTGTGGTAATAGCCAATTATTATATATATTATCAAACAGCATGATAATGTCCTTGTGGCTTATCACTATTTCAGGTAATATCATTGGGACTCTTTGCCTCTGAAATCCACCCCTCTCCTGACACTTGTTTTTTAACCCTCTGATCCATACTTCCCACTGCACAGAGTGACATGTTCTCTCTGGTTTACAGCCCAAGGTAATTCCTGGGATTTGGTGCAGGTAGTCTAAGACCTGGCGGGGTTATCGCAAGACCATAATCTCCATGCAAACAGTTTCTGTTTGAATCTGTCTACCTGGCTCTAATCCATTTAATTTTCTTCTCGTCCCTGAATGCTAAAATGACCTTGGATAGCTTTTCCAGTCTGCTTTTTTCTGCATTCTGTCTCACTTTCTAATATGATACCACATTGATTTGGCTAAGATGACAGCTTTGTCATTTGGAGAAAAATTTTACATGTTTCCATAATGCTCTTTCTGAAGTATAAAGCAATTTTGTCATTAATTCCTGAATGCTCTCTTTAGTTCCATTTCAAGATGACTTCCCCAGAGCCAGATGAAAGTCTTCAAAATGACTTCTGACAACTATCAAATGACTGTGGCATTCTTGCCACCATGTTGTTTCTAATCTATAAGAAAAGGGTGACAGGCATTAAAGAGAGACTGTAACCACTGCCACTCGAGAATTGCTAATTTTGTTAGGTTATCAAAACTCCTGAAGTCAGCATTTTGAATTACTTTATTCAAGATTTGGACTGTCCAACTTCTTTCACACATACTGTTTGTGTTTATATTAGCTCCTCATCTCCAAATAATCAAGCTTAAATATCTGCTGATACTAAATTCAGTTCAATCGTATGGCAGAGTGGCTCATTTTCACTTTAAAAAATGTCTAGTGGTTATTAGATCTGATGGTTTACCTTAAACATCAGAGGAAATGTCTCTAAGTTACTGCTGGAAATATGCAAAATTTTGAGCTTTATTTGTGTATCAAAGGATATAGTTAAGATTAGTACCTGTATGACAGACCAAGCTCTTTGGAATCTGTCTTTCAAGTGTATTCTCTATTGTTTTGTTACTGTTGTTAGAGATAACCTGGGCATTTGGGTGCACTGCGATTGACCCTGTTGTCTGGTTCAGCATAACCTAACAATGATCAGCTAGGCTATGGTGGCATCTGTGCCTTCATAGAATTTCATAGAGGAAGATTAACAGGGTTTATGAACTATTACCATTTTATATAGGCTAGCAAAACTTCTTATAAATGAATGACATTCATATTCACCCAAAAATATGTTGCCATTTTGTATTAATAATAGAAAGAAGTGTTGTTCAAAAGTCCCCAGTATTTGGGGAATCTGATTTTATCCAGCGAGGAATTGTAGGATTTTACCCTTAAACTCGTGGCCCCCACCCCATTTGTGGGTTTCTGCAAACAAAGAGAATCAAAACAAAGGGCTGAAATATAGAGTAGAAGGTAACCAATACTTAGCAACTTTACTCTCAAGATAGCAGAACATAGAATGACTAAATATTTTTCTCTGATTTTGTTTCATTGCAATGTGCTCAGTGTAGTTTAAAAAAATTAATAGTGCTTGAGCTGGGCATTGTGGTGCACGTCTGTAATCTCAGAACTTGGGGGCTGAGATAGGAGGATCACAGGCTTGAGACCAGCCTTAGCAACTTGGTGAGACCCTGTTTCATAAATAAATAAATAAATAAATGAAAGGGTTGGGGGTGTAGCTCAGAGGCAGAATGCCCTTAGGTTAATCTAGTATCACAGAGACATACACAAAAATTAATGGTGCTTGAATTTCATGATACGTTTTAAATCTATGGCTTAATGTTTCCTCTCAATTTTGAAAAATTCTAGGATATTTTTCAAATACTGCATTTACTTCTTTTTAATTTTCTTTTTGCTACCTATGCCTTTTGGAACTTCCCTTGTGTTCACACAATACCTTCTCATTGTTTTCCACAGGCGTCTGGGTTTTTTTTCTATAATTTCCAATCCCTTTACTTTGTATGCTTCAATACACATACCCGGTTCATTGATCTTTTTTTTTCTTTTTTTCTTTCTTTTTTTGTGTGTATGTGGTGCTGGGGCTTGAACCCAGGGGCATTCTATCTCTGAGCTACACCCCCAGCCCTATTTTATTTTTTTTATTTGGAAGCAGGGTCTTTCTAAGTTACTGAGAGCCTGGCTAAATTGCTGAGACTGGCTTTGAATCTGCGATTGATCGTCCTGTCTCAGCCTCCTCCCAAGTACTGGGATTACAGGCATTCACCACCATACCTGACCTTCACTGATCGTTTCTAAAGCTGTGTCCAATTTGATGGACAGGAAACTTTTCCAAAAATGTATTTATTCAGAAAATATAGAGAAACTATCTGTTAGGAACAATTCTAGGCATTGGAGGTATATCAGTTAACAAAATAGATAAAAACCCAGCCCTGGTGAACTTGCATTCTGTGGAGTGAGATTAAAAACAAAAATACTATGAATATGTATACTATACAGTATTTTAGGAAATGTTAAGTACTGTGGAAATAATAGAGCAGGGTAAATGTGGCAAGTCAGGCCTCATCAAGAAAGTGGCATTTGAGAGAAGGCTTAAAGGAGGCGATAGAGTGAACTACCAGGAGGGTAGCCGAGCAGAGACCTGTGTTTACCAGGATCACCCTGGATGCAACTGAGAAGCAGGGGCAAGACGAGCTATTGAGATGGCATTGGCTCTGTCCAGGGTGGTAGCAGAGGTGGTGGAGTGAAGGGACTGGATTCTGAAAATACTTCAATTGTAGGACTGACAGGAGGGGTCAATGGACTGGACATATAATTTAGAAAGACAGATGTCAAAGGGGATTGCAAGCTCTTTTGCTGGTTGCTGAGATGAAGAAAAGGTGTGAAAGGAAGTCAAAAGTTCAGTTCTGGGCATAGTTATAAAGCATTCAAATTACAGTGTAATTAGACAAACTACCGCACTCTCAGCCACTTTATTCATTTCTATTACTCATGATCTTGCCACTCTTTTCACGTGTTGTTTATTGTCTGTCTTCCCTATGAGAATGTGAGCTCTAAGAAAGCAGGGGTCTTTTCCAACTTGTGCACCATCAAATCTTAGAATATTTCTTGGAAAAAAAACAGTATGTGCTTTATAAACATTTGTTGAATTAATGGATGCATATAGTTTTCCAAATTTGTAATGCATGTATTTTGACATTTTTCTTGCTTAGTTCTTCAGGGTAGTTTGTGGGTTAGATATTATGAAAAGACACAAGCAGAATATAAACATAAGCGCCTCTATATATCTGTGACTATTAAAATTAGTGTTGATGTTTAGGTGGCTTAGGAAGCAGGCTAGCATAGTGATTAACAGCACAGGCTTTGGAGCCAGTGAGACCTTGGTTTGAATCCTTGTGGAGCTATTTTCTAGCTGAATGACTTTGGGAAAATCATTTAATTTCTCTGTGCCTCCATTTCTTCTATAACTTGGGGATAGTAATATCCTTACAGATTTGTTGTGACTGCAATAAAATTATGCACACAAAAGGTACGTGGGACAAGCAAGTAACCCCAAGTCAGTTATTATTATTCTGGCTGTTATTTCTGGGAATATAATGTTTTTAAAAGACCCCATTATATCTGTTCCTTTTTATTTCTTCTTTGCAAACCTCATAACCTGCTCATTGTATCTTGTGTTTTTTCCTACTCAATAGATCTTTTTTACTAGCCTTTTTTTTCCAAAATTAACTCCATAGTGTATATCGTTGAATGATAGTATTTTCCAATCATTAAAGAATAATGGGAAGGATAATTTAGGTGAAAGGTAGCCAGATATGTTAGGCAATAAAATTGAGCAATAGTCAACTACCTGACTTTAAACTCAGGTTTGGGGCCTTTCCATTTCAAAATCAGTAGACCTTCTAGAATTCTTGTCTTTAGGAAAAAGAAGTCCTGAAGGTGAAGTTCTGTCCTTTTTGTTTTACATAGGAAAAGATGGGAAAATCAATAGAGTGATATAACATCACAGAAGGAATTAATGTTTGGAATATTCTGTGATTGTGTAACTGTTGACCCTCTTCATGGTAAGTTTCAGAAGGCTGTCTTGTTAACTTTGTCTTATGAACCTGTAATTAGAAGATGAGAAAGGATGAATGAAGGAGGAGGGGCAGGAGGTGAAGTTTGACATACTGTCAAGGACTAGTGGATCTGAGCAGGGATCTTTCTTCTCATTGGAATTCTTCACAGAAAAACACACTAGACTTTATTCTGTAGAGTAAGCTATAAACCTCCAGCTGTATCTGTATTAAATGAGTAACCACCATCTCCAGTGCCACCTTTGTCCTTTTGAAGGGAGATTATTTTTGGTATTTAATATTTGGAGTAGTAAACTTATGCACAATGTGGTATGTAAATGATTTAGCTTTCAGCATATTTTCAAATGTGTCTGGAAGCCTATGAAGTGTAATCACTCTGGTTTGCAAATCCTCACTCTTCCTTCCTGCCCATTCTAATCCTCCATTTTCCAACATCAAATCTCACTGTTCATGAACCTTCTCTAACTGTTCTCACTCACAAGGAAAACTTCCATGAACAAATCAGAACTTCATTGAAAAAAATCACAGCTGTAATAAATGCCTCCAGTTAATGTACCAGGGGAATAAAAGAGGGGTGTGACATGGCCAAAGTGTCAGAAAAGCCTTCCCAAAGAAGTGGCACAGGGGCAGAGGTCCCACAAAAGGGAGCAAGACACGAGGAAAGAAGGACGGGGAAGAGTTCATGCTTAATACCTACTTCTAATTGATGAGTGAAGTTGATAGAGTTCAGGTTGTCCGAAGAAAATTCTCGAATTCTTGTTATAATAATGCACTTGGGCATATACACACTAGAGCTAGGGGCTGGGGCTCTAGTAAGAGACTTTTTCCCAACCCCTGCCCAGGGCCACTTATCATTCTGAAATCAAGAATATTTTTGTATGTGTTTTCTTTGGGATCTGTAGTTTCTTTCAGGAAATGTGTAGGCCCAACTCCTAAGATTTTGAGTAATTCCACTGGATGGAAACCAGGCATTGATTCTTTTCAAAAACTCCTTAAGTGATTTTTTTTTTTGTCTTGAGGACTGAGCCCAGGGACATTCTACCTCTGAACTACATCCACAGTTCTTTTTATTTTTTATTTTGAAACAGGGTCTCTCTAGGTTGCTGAGGCTATCCTCAAACTTGAGATCTTCCTGTCTCAGCCTCCCAGGTAACTGGGATTATAGGTGTTCACCACCACACCCAGCTCACTTCAAAAGCTTTCAAAGTTTGAATTTTTTTTTTCCCCTAGCAATTCCACTTGGGCGTCTTTGCTAAGGAAACCATCTAGTATATGGACCAAGATTATGTTCAAAGTTGCTCTTCTGAATGTTTCTATGACAGACGAATGGGAAACAATTTAAGATGTGGACACAGGGGATTGGTTAATTTTTGTATCAGTTCTTTTTATAATGACATGCAGCTGTTAGAGATATAGCAAAATATTTGGTGACATGGAAAAGTGCTCAAGATATAAAGTGAGAAAAGCAGGTACAAAGTAGTATGTATAACGCCTATATTCAAAAAAGAATTGGAAAAAATCCCACAGCAAAGTGTTTAACGATAGCACGGTTAAAACTATAGAGGTTTTGTTTTTCTTTTTCTTTTTTGAATGTCTGAAGTTTCTTGAAATCTCTGCAGTAAGCCTGCATTATTTTCCTATAAGAAAAGTTCCATTTTTAACAAGAAAATTAGCAAAGGAATCCAGGTACTTTTAGAAGGACAAATGCTTCATCTCATAGGACATCCTTCAAAGGAGAGTATGAAAGAGAATTCCCACCTAAAATGAATACCAATCTGCATAAACATACGACTCCTGGAGTTCTCTTTTATTGAATTCTCTAGGCAGCAATAATGGAGGTGTCAACTAAAAGGCTTCCACTGAATCTTTTCCTTCACCCTCTAGTACTGAATGCAAGACAGTCTTATCCTGCCAGATCTCAAATATACTTTACACTAGTCTAGAATAATCTGTCATTTGGTCAGGAATTTGTCTGTGGTCCATTCCTTTGTGGCCAGGGCAGCAGGGCCATATGTTGCAGAAAATGGGCTGTTGCTGAAGAAACCACAAATCCATCCATCCATCCATCCATAGCAGTATTATTGAGTGCAATTATCATGTACCAGGCGCCGCATGGTCAACTCAGAAACAGCTATAGCTCTGGGTGGTCCTCCAAGCACCTTAGAACTTTCTCCAAGAGCTCCTTTTATCCAGGTTCAGCATTTAGACCTTAATAGGAGGAACTTACTGACTCAAGGAAGAAATGGTCACCGAGGAGAGGAGCCAAGCTTTACTCTCTTTAAAAATACTTTCATTGGTGCTTTGCAATTATACAACATAGTGAAGTTCAAAGTGATATAGACACATTCAGACAGCACTTGGTGTGCTTTCCTCTATATCACCCTGTTCCCCACCCCTCCCCATACATATTAGTGAGTTTGGTAGTGATACCTTCATATAGGGACATAGTATTTTTTTAACTGTTTCCTTCATAAGCTTGCCTTTTTTTCCCCTCCCCACCTCCCTTACCTAATCCCCTTACCTAATTATTCTACCAGTCTCTTTCATTTATCTAAAGTCCCTTTTGTTTCCTATTTTCTCTCTAGCTTCCACATAACGAGAGAAAACATACCACCCTTGACTTTCTGAGACTGGCTGATCTCACTTAGCATAATATTCTCTAGATCCATCATTTTCCTGCAAATGACATAATTTTGTTCTTTATGGCTGAGTAAAATTCCGTTGTTTGTATGTATCACGTTTTTGTTATCCATTCATCTGTTGACAGACACCTAGGTTAGTTCCATAATTTAGCTATTGTAAATTGTATTGCTCTAGAAATGGATTTGCTATAGTATCCTGACTTTAATTCTTTGAGAATGATACCAAGGAGTGGTATGACTGGATCATAGGGTAGTTCATTCTTAGTCTTTTGAGGAAACTTTATACTGACCTCTGTCTTTTAAGAACTTTCTCCTCGCCCTTTGTTGAGCCTCTGCTCTGATCATCAACTGGTTTCTTCCTGGGGAGAGGCTGCTAAGCAACCTCCTGCTCATTTACACAGAAGCCTAGTTTGATCCTTGGAACAAATACACTTGCCTGTGGTTCCTTCCTTCCAACACTTCAGGGGATTCATTATGGAAGCAATTAAGGGATGTCTCCCCTCTTGCTTGCCTACTTAGTATACTTTAATATCATAATGCAAATACTTTTTGTTTGCTCATTTCTGTTCAGCAGTCTAGCATGGTCTTAATCTGGAGGAGAGATGGAGCCCTGTTCTTCCTTTGAGGCTATCAAGTGGTTGGCACCAGCTTGGGGTGGACATGTGACAGACGGCCTGAGGTAGTAGTGAAAGGCTGGCCCAGCACAAGAAGGAAATGGCCTATGGGGAACAGATACCAGTGCCCTCTCTCTACACTCATTTCCTCTTGCACTGCATATGTGTAGGCCATATTGATTCCTTCTTTGGGGCTGTGATATTCTTTTTTTACATTATAGAAATTGGAGGCTCAGAGAATCACTGTCTTAGTATCCAGACCAGAAGTTGTGCTTTTTGACCTTGAAGTACGTGATCTTCTTAGCTAGGCTTCCTGCTGCTCAGAGGGAGTTGCCTATGGAGCCTGTCTTTTTCCTCTGAATCAGCGCCACCATTGGAGCCCTAGAAGACCTCCTTGGACAGAAGCCAGGGCCCAGTTCCTCTTGCAGTGGAAGAGAACATGCCTGTTTTCTTCTCATTTCCCTTCTAAGCTCTGGATTGGGGAATTTGTGGTCCATGCTCAGATGGTTGCTTTCCTTAGAGACATGCAGCCAGACACAAAGCTGAAAAAAGCTACCAGAATATTCTTTAGTGGTGAACCTCCAGGAGGCAGGCAGAGGATAAAAAAAACCATTTCGTCCATGCCCAGGAATGAACAGGTGTTCAGAACAAATAACATTAACATTTCTTGTCTGAATGTTCTAGATTCTATTTACAGATACTCCATTTACAACCTAGGGATCTGAAGTATATTACTTAATCCACCAGTTTCAGTTATCTCATCTGTCAAGTGGGAATAATAATAGTACCCCTCTGATAGTTGAAGGGATCATCTACTATATTACCTATCAGATAGTAAACATGAAATAGATATAAACTACTTCATTACACATAATAAGATTCTTAACATTAATTATCTTTATTACACCTACTTGGAATGGGATAGCCTTAGAACTTTACTAATGCCTGAAAATATTCACTTTGTTTAACCCACTAAATCCCAAGTTTTTTGTTCTGCAAACATTTAAATGAAATCAACACAGATTTATTAAAATAGGTGACAAGCTGGGTGTGGTGGCACATGCCTGTGATCCAGTACTTGGGAGGCTGCAGCAGGAGGAGCACAGGTTAGAAGATAAAAATGTGTTTGTGGTGTAACTCCCAGGTAGAGTGCCCCTGGGTTCAATCCCTAGTACCACACACACACAAAAAGGTAACAAATCATAATCTAGAGTTCATATATATATAATGTTAATATTATAATGATTACATTGCAATATAATTATGTTTTTATTATAATTAAATTCTATTTTGTTTTATAATTATTAACAATATGCTATATTTAAGTTTTTATAGGTGTTTTATATTGGGGACAATGGGAAAAAATGGATAAGAATATCTACGTGAGAGTATTTTACTTATTCAGTACAGTGAGTGCTGGCCACTGAATCTAAACTATCTCCAGACAACTCCTTTCTCTTTTTTTCTATACCTCTAAACTTATATAGGACTTATAAGCACTGTACACAGTGTATTTATTGTTTTAAATTATGGATCAATTGTTTTCCTGCCCCAGTATGCAGATTCTAAGGGAAATGGAATCTAGTCTCTTTTATCCACTGCAGTATCCATGAGTGTTACTACAATATAGTAACTTGTGAAACAAATTTAAGTACTGTGTGTAAAAGTGAACAAAGATAAATTTGACTAGATCCTTCTAAGAGGCTGGAAGTCTAGTAGCAGAGGTATGAAAGTATGTAAAAGATTAATAGAGGGGATCAAGTGATGAATACGTGAAAGAAGGAAGGATAAAATTCTGCAGAAATTCAGGAGACAAAAGATAACTTTCAGCTAGGGAATCTTCTTCATGGAGAATGGGCATTTGTGCTTACTTGAAGGGTGTGAATACTGCGGATGTGAACAGAAGAAGAGCATGACAGGTGGAGGGGACATCAGGAGAGAAACCAGGCAAGGGAGTATGAATGACAAACTCATGGGTAGCAAAGGAAACATCCCCTTGAACTAGAACCGCCCATCCCTGCACTCACCTGTTGAAATGCATATTATTCTTCCTGTAAGTGTAACTGAAATTCCACTTTTAGCCTATGTGAGTTTTACCTGGTACAAATTTATATTGTGTTGTGACCATTGAGAGCTCATATTGTACCTGTATTATCGCCTTATACTTTTATCAGATGTTCTCTCACAACAGACAATTGGTAAGCTATTGGAAGGGGATAAGGACCTCTTCCTGTGAATTCTAGCTGTGTATGTATTTGCATGTAGTCATTACTCAAAATATATTTGCTGGTTGACTGATTAGGAAACCAGCACAATTCACAATAGCCAAACTATGGAACCAGCTGAGATGTCTATCAACAGATGAATGGATTATAAAATTATTGGATATACACACAATGGAATTCTACTCAGCCATAAAGAAGAACAAAATTATGTCATTGGCAGGAAAATGGATGTAAATAGAGAATATTATGCTAAGTGAGTTTAGTCAGTTACAAAAAATGAAAGATCAGATGTTTTACCTCATATATGAAGCTAGGGAGAAATTGGAATACAAAAGGGACTCTAGACAAAGGAAGAGAAACCCGAGTGGAGTGATGGCAAGGTCCTAAGGGAGGGAGGCAGGTGGGGGAAGGGAGATTCGATGAAGGAAGCACTTCAAAGGACATGATGTACATACACAAAATTATAAATGCCAATCTCAATATCATGCATGGGGAGGGTGAGGGAGATGGGTGGGAGTTTGGGGTAGTTTTAGCAAGTGCTGTGTGCATGTATGTCTCTATCACTCTGAAATTCATCATGATGTATGATTACAATGAACCAATAAAATATTCTTATAAGACACTATAAAGATACATGCATACCCATGCTTATAGCAGCACAACTCACAAATTCCAAGTTATAGCTGGATGTGGTTGCACATAGTTATAATCCCAGTACTTGGCAGGCCATTGGAGTATCACAGGTTCAAGGACAGCCCAGAAAATAATGAGATTCTCATCAACCTAGTGAGACCCTGTTACAAAATAAAAAAATTAAATAGGGCTAGGAGTGTAACTTGAAGGTAAAATGTCCCTGGGTTCAATCCCCAGTAACACACACACACACACACACACACACACACACACACACACAGACACCCGAAGCCAAGTTATGGAACCAGCCTAGACATCTGACAACAGATGAATGAAAAAAGAAAATACATTTATATGTGAATAATGGAATTTTATTCAGCCATAAAAAATAATAAAATTATGTCATTTGCAGGAAAATGGATGGAACTGCAGAGCATTATGTTAAGCAAAATAAACCAGACTCAAAAAGTCAAAGGTTGTATGTTTTATCTCATATGTGGAAGCTAGAGAGAAAAAATGGATCTCATGAAAATAGAAGGGAGACCAGGACGGCAGATGAAGAGGTTCAGGAGAAGGGGAGGTACTGAGGAATGAAAATTATCAAATGATGTTTGTGTATAAATATGCCACAGTGAATACCATGTTATATTTTGCACCACGAAAAAATTTTAAAAATCATCTTACAAGAAATCCTTCTTTTCAACTGTTTCCTAAAAATCTTGGGGTGGACCTTGAAGAGCAAGTCCCTTTGGACAGAACGTTTTGGGCTGGGAGCTTCACTTGCACAGGAAATCACTTTACAAATCATGAAACTGAGGGCCAAAGAACTTCCTGCTGTCTTGGAGCCAGTTAGAAGTTCATGATATTTTGGGCTGGAAAACTTAGAAGAGATTTAAGACTTGATGTAAGACTAGCCCAGGGAAATCTGCTTTTTTGTATGTTTTTATTGGTGCGTTGTAGTCTCACATCACAATGAGTATCAGTTTGGTGTTAACATACATGCACACAGCTCTTGGTGTCCCCCACCCCCTTCTCCCCCCAAATGTAGTATTGAGAATGATGTTGGTATAATCTCATATGTACACATTGTTTATGATAGTAATTCCATAGATTCACTTCTTTCTTGCCCTTCCCCTTCTCTTGTACCCCTTCCCTTGCACCACTGAGGGTTCTCTGTTGTCATTGGAGTCCCTTTTGTGTCCCCACTACTCCCTAGGTTGTGCATATTAATGAAAAAAAAAACATATGTCCCTTCCTTTTTTGTGATTGGCTAATCTCACTTAACATAATGTTCTCCAGATCTTTCCATTTTCTTGCAAATGCTGTTATTTTGTTCTTCTTTATTGCTGAGTAGAATTCCATTGTGTGTATTTCCCATAATTTTGTAATCCATTCATCTGTTGATGGACATCTAGGTTGGTTCCACAATTTGGCCACTGTGAATTGTGCTGCTATGAACATGGGTATG
>PVJS01000983.1:0-29006 GCA_004027185.1 Glis glis
ACACACACACACACACACCACACACACCACACACACAATAAAAATTACTCAGTGCTAATCTCCTTGGGCATTTCTACCACCCCTTTATTCAATGCCAACCAATTGCACCTGAGGCTACTGCCCCCCTAAATTTCCAAGGTACCCAGACCCCTAACCTCGAGGGGCATATCTCTGACCTTGGTAATTTATGCCTCTAGGCACTTCGTGAGCCTACAGCATATATATGATCAACAAGAAATAAACCTCTCTGTGTGTCAGATTTTAGTAATTTTTAAGCACAATAAAGCCCAGGCTATTCTATTATGATATGTACATATTAATACAGTGAACATATATTTTAGATGCATGGTAAATGAAAATGAATATGTACTTACCCCAATTAAAAACAATCCCATACGCAGGGAAATAATTTCATTATAATATACAAGTGAATTTATTGGATTATATCAACCTTCCACGGAATTATGTAAGACTTCATTCTAATTGTATAATGTGCTTCACATGCCTATGTGATCCATGTAATTAATTAATTAAGTCACTAATTAATTAAGGTAAAAGCCAAACTGAATCTAATTTAAAAAAGCTCATCCACAAGTTACTGGAAAGTCCCAAGGCCAAAGAACCTTCAAAGCAGTCTTGAGACTATGAAACAAACATCACAAAGCCCCTACAAGTGCCAATAAAAATCAGTCCTCAATTTCTACTCACATGGCATATCTTTTTAAGCACAAATTGTGATCTTTCTTCTTGTCTCTTTATATAAGTTCGGCCCCCTTGTGTGGCCTTCTCAGATATGTATTGTAGGACACTGAAAATGTACACACTACATTTCTCATGTCTTGGCAGCTGACTTTTCAAACAGGAATGGTCGTGGTAGAGAGCAGTGTGGTATTATTGGGGCTTGAGTACTCTGGATTGTTTCAAGGTTAATCAAAGTGACACCTCATTAGTGGGTCCAGAACAGTCGCTGAAGCAGGCTGGTGATGTGCAGCCCAGAGGCAGCAGCAGCTTTGATTTCTTGGTATATGTCTTTTCCCACTTCATTCTATCAGTTTCTGACATCTTTCTTTTGATCCTTTAGCCTTCTACTACCTGTGAAACAGGTAGTGGAGCAAGCGTTCAATGTGTTTGCCCAAACTGGAGTTCCCAATTCTCTGACCGGATGATTGCAGGCACAATGAGAGAGAATATATTGGCAACCTACAGGAAGGTAATGATAAAGGAATTAAAACTTTGCTTAAAATTCATTTTGCTATTAGATGATTACATGTCATACTATGCAGAGTCATAGGACATTTTAAAATATTTTACCTGTACAGATTCCCTTATTAATCTGAACTCTCAAATAAATATTAAAAATTTGAAGTTATATTAGAAAATCTGAATTCTAACTAACTTGAAAGGGCTTTCTAAAATTTCATGTCCTAAATCCTAAACAGTTTACTCAGGTAGATCCATCCTGGCATTTTATTTTACTCACATTCTAGCAAGCCTATTTATCCTTTTATGTTTAGCTTAAAGTAAACCAGTACAAACACAATTGTATATGGGTGAGTTTGCATTCTTAAAACCATAGTGGCCAAAACCAACAGTAATAATAATATGTATTCTAGGACACGGGAAATTTATAAATTACATGCCTCACATGTCTTAATTGAAAGAAAAAAGAGGAAAATGAAATAATAAAAAGAGAAACAGGATCTTATATAATCATATAGAATAAAACATATAAAGACATAAGTATTTGTGGCTTTCAAAAATGTTTCCAAAGGTTTTATATAATCAATTTTCCTAAGCCGGGCATGGTGGCGCACGCTTGTAATCCCAGTACTTTGGGAGGCGGAGACCGGAGGATCCGGGTTCGCGGCCAGCCTCAGCTCTCGCTCTCTCTCTCTCCCTGTCTCTCTCTCTCTCTCTCTCTCTCTCTCTCTCCCTGTCTCTTTCTCTCTCTCTCTACTTAGTGAGGCCCTCCGCAACTTCGTGAGTCTCAAAATAAAGTATAAAAAAATAGGGCCGGGGGCATAGCGCGGAGGTAGAACGCCCCTGCGTTCAATCCCCGATACCGCAAAAAAAAAAAAAATAAATAATCAATTTTCCTATAACATTGACTCATAAATAAAATAATTTTTCAATTTTAAGAAATACACAGTTGATATGAAAAATTTACATAATGAGTAAGGCATGTTTATTTTTAAGGAAAATACATAAAACATTTTTATACTTAAGTATGATTCCCTATCTACATACTTTTATAATGTACTTGGCCAATTTCAGTTTCTGTTGATTTTCTAAGTATAACTTTATTTTATTTTTAATTTTTTGTTGTTACTATTGTGTTGGGGCTTGAACCCAGGACCTTCTTTCTGCATGCTAGGCAGATGCCATACCATTAAGCTATACCCCGAGCCCCTGGGCATAATTTTAAATAATGCCTTCTTAGTATTGTTTTTGCTTGACCATTAAGTCATAGTTGTTCTAATTTCTGACACATAGTGTTAGTGGCGAAGACTTTTGGTTGCTCTCAGTATCTAAACTCCAATTTTTCCAGAATTATATATGCCAATTCAGAACACACACACTATTTTGAAAGAATAGGTATGGTTGGATGGATAAATCCAGGTCAGATGGGATCCTGGAAGAAAATGTCCTTCTTTAAGAGAGAGCTCGCAAACACATTTTGAATTTATTTGTTTTCTTGGTCTTCTTTTCCATGTCACATACTGAGAAATGTACACTCCATTTTGGAACAGGATATTGGGGCAAATTCTGTAAATAGTAGAGTTCTGAATAGGAAAGCACTTGGTTCCCAGGGGAGCTCACAAAACAGAGCCAGTAACTGGCTTTGGGAACACTTACTTCTGAAGTGTGCTTATGCAGTGCAAAGATAAACATAATATTTGGTTTAAACTACTTTTATTTGCTGCCACATATAGTTTTCCTGAGATAGTAGATATTTAATAAATGTCAAAGGAACTAATCAGTCATTGAATTGAGATGAAGCTAACAATGAAGACACCATGTATTGCTTCATATGCTTTCAGCTACAAAAAATCCAACTCAAATTCCTTTGAACAACATTAATGTAGATTCATTCACACAAAGGAAAATCTAGAGCAAGCGTGGAATGCAGAGTCTATTGATTGAGGGGCAAAATGGTACCGTAATTTATGCATATTTTCCAGAGTTTCATGTGGTCACTTTTTGGCAGTCATAATAGATTTAGAATGATTACTGAGAGGGAACACTGCAGTTTTATTCAGCAGAGAAGTTTGGATTATTACCTAGATATTAAAAGAGAATTTCCAAGAAGTAAGTGGTTAACTCTTATTGGCTTGAAATGTACTCATTGTTTTGTGAAAATACAATATGCTGATTAATTTTGGCTGGTCTTCCTGGAACAAAAAAAATGGCAAGGGGGATGACATAAAAAATTAGAGTCTTCCACTATTCAGAGCCCAAGGATGTCTACTTTGAAAGGAGGGTGGGTGAGTGTGTAGTAGAAGAAGGAGGAAATGTCTGTGGGGTTCAATGTGAATACCTTCTATTTTCTACTATTTTGGTCATTCAGCATTGATACTTTCTTCCTTTTTTATATATACTTCCACAAATTCTCACTCAAGTCTCCTCTGGAAACAACTACATCTCGTTAAAATTTTGTATTTGTCTCCATGACCAGGATCTAATATAATACGCATTCTTCTTCATCAGATACCTGCTTTTCGTTGTTTTACATATCGGGTTGTGTTGGAGGGAAAAACAATTGGTTTTCTTTAGGAAGTGTCCACTTGTTCATTGTTTCCTATTGAAGAGACTGATCATATTATAGTGTTACACTAAATGTTAAACCTCATATTAAAATATTATGTCTGCAAGTGAACTAAAAAAAATCTCGGGAAAAAAACTATAGTACTAAGTTACATTATCAGTATTAATTAAGTATCATACTATATATGAAGAACACAGAAATTTAAAATAATGATCTAAAACTGCGGTAAGAACATTGTTTTATCTTTGCAGGTAATTTTTATATTTGCAAGTTAGAAAATAAGCTAATTTTTGTTATGTAAATTACAGAGTCATCATGTTTAATGAGAATGAACATAGAACAAAGTACAAGTTTGAGACCACTTCTTATACATTTTCCCCTACAAATTACAAAATCTTCCATGCATTGTCTACATTACTAGACATTGAAGTTCAGCATCTCATCACTATCTACCTGAGTTTCTGTAGAGAAAAGGAATTTTAAAGAAAATGAAAGGAGATATTTCTTTAAAGATTTTTTGATAAATTTAGCTTCAAGTCCCCTTTTCCCTCAAATATTCCTTAGGCTACAATAATCACGAACACTGAGATTTCAAGTCATTTGATCTGAAAAGTTATACCTGGTAAGTCTGCCTTAGTTTTGCTCTTTTATTTCTTCCTTTTGAGTATTTGACAGGACTAATCATGTTGATTGATATGTGGGAAAAGAGACTGCTGTGAAAACTGCTTCTGAGCACTATGTTGCTGATGAAAATGGTGCAATTTACGATTTTTAAATAAAGATGAAATAACTTTAGTATTAGGAGATGCATGGATTTCAGGGAGAATTAGAATAAGACTTCTATTTGTACTGATACCAGCTAATAGTTAAGCTAAATTGCAAATGCCATTAGCATTTCCTGTCAAAAGAGAAAATGAGGCATAAAAATGCCAGGAAAAGTTTTCTTCCTTTCATATACTTTATTGTTACATTATAAATCCAACTGGGAAAATTATAAAAGTGATTTTCAGTGGTTTCGAGGTAAATTGTACATTTTCCTTACTTTGATACATACACTTTCACTCTCCTTCTCAATTTCCTTGGTTAAATATAATATGGCAAGAAAGGACAATAAGAAGGCATATTTCCCAATCTCACAATTATTATTTTTAAAATTAATCATTTCTATCTATTTTAATGTTGAAAAATCTCTCTACAATTCAGTGGGGTTTGGAATAAGGGGGTAATGGAAGCATTGACGTTCTAGCAGAGAACACCTTCTGAACTCCACAGGGTACTCACAAAATTCCATGAGGAAGAGGGCTTGTGTTTTATCCAGTTCTAGGTCAACAACACCTAGCACTGTGCCCCAAACAAAAGAGATGCTCAATACATAAATTGATTAAATATATTGATAAAACTCAACAAGGTCTTGTCTTCTGTAAAAAAAGATGCACATAAGCATATATCAAATGGGTACATAAGACTGATTTGATTTTAAATCTGAGACTGTACATAGTTGTACCCTTAAAGAGAAAAGCAACATAGGAGTTTTTGTTTGTAATTCTTTTGTTCCCCCAAGAGAATGGCTCATGCATTTTACATAGTTTTTTTAATTAATGGTAGATAAATACTTTATATTTGCATGTGAATAAGTAAGGAAGTAAATGCTCTCTGTAGTAATAGAAATGCCAACAGAGACACTTTCAAATAGAGAAAATTCCCTTACCTATAAAATGGACACACCATTGCCAAAGAGTAACTTTAGAATATGACTACATATTGAAGTTTAATATGTTCCTGATTAAAAGTTTCAGGCAGTAATGTGCTATTTATTGCTTTGTGTTCCAGTTTAAATGATAATCAGATATAGCTCTTGCATATTATCAGAAAGCAGCAGCCCATTTAAAACAGCAGTGAAAATAAACCAAAACAAACAAGAAACAGTATTGCAAAAATTTTGGAAAATTATAGCAAAATTAAATTAGTATTACTCAAATTAGGAAAGCTAAAAAAAGAACAATCCTCTTTTGGGGAAATGTATAACCTTAAATGATTTTTCCAGGATTTCAGAACTTCCCTTAAAAAGTAATTATCTATTTTTGTTATTGTAATTCTCACTCACATTGAGATAGTTATACATGTGTACCTATCTGTAGATATATGTGTAGATGTTAATTTAATATATACAAAGATATCTAAGTATTTCGATTTTCATAGTCAATGTTTTCAAGCCATCTAGTTATCTCTATCTACATACCGTGAATAAAGGATGAAGAGTGAGAAATAAATGAATAATATAGAGTCCCGGTACTCACAACTATATAAAAATGAGAATCTTATGATTTTGTCATTCAGGACTAAGTTTATGTATGATTTTTAAAAGTAATTTGCTCAGGTAAAATTTATATATTTTAAAGTATTTTCCTATAAATGATATATTGATAAGATGATTTAACTTTATATGCTATTATTTTCTTTTGAAATCTTTTTGTTTTTTTGGTCCTGGTTATTGAACCCAGAAGCATTTTACCTCCAAGTTACACGCCAAGCCCGATTTTATCTCTTATTTGTTTTTTTTAACGTGCTTTTATTGGTGCATTGGAGTCTTACATTGCAATGAATATCTATTTTATGTTAACATACATGCACACAGCTCTTAGTGCCCCCCCCGCCTCCCCCCACCCGTATGAAGTACCAAGAATGATGTTGGTATATTTTCACATGTACATATTGTTTATGATAGTAATTCCATTACTTCACTTCTTTCTTGCCCTCCCCCTTCCCTTGTACCACTTCCCTTGTTCCGCTGAGGGTTCTCCATTATCAACCCGAGACCCTTGTGTGACCCTACTACTCCTTAGGTTGCACATATTAATGAAAACATATGTCCCTTATTTTTTTGTGATTGACTGATCTCGCTTAACATAATGTTCTCCAGATCCTTCCACTTTCTTGCAAATGATGTTATTTTGTTCTTCTTTATTGATGAGTAGAATTCCATTGTGTGTATTTCCCACAATTTTGTAATCCACTCATCTTTTGATGGACACCTAGGTTGGTTCCATGATTTGTCCACTGTGAATTGTGCTGCTATGAACATGGGTATGCATATATTACATTAGTTTTCTGGTTTCAATCCCTTTGGTATGATACCCAGTAGTGGTATAGCCGGGTCATATGGTGGGTCCATTCCCAGTTTTCTGAGGAATCTCCACACTGATCTCCATAGTAGTTGAACTAGCTTGCAATCCCACCAACAGTGTAGAAGAGACCCAGTTTCCCCACATCCTCGCCAACATTTGTTGTTGTTTGACTTCTTAATGCTTGCCATTCTAATTGGGGTTAGATGAAATCTTAGAGTAGTTTTGATTTGCATCTCCCTGATTGCTAATGATGTTGAACATTTTTTCTTGTATCTATTGGCCATTTGTATCTCTTCTTTCGTGAAGTGTCTATTCATTTCAGCTGCCCACTTCTTGATCAGATTATTTATTTTCTTAGTGTAGAGCTTTTTAAGTTCTTTGTATATCCTAGATATTAGACCTCTTTCAGAGGGATAGCTTGCAAATATCTTCTCCCATTCTGTAGGCTTTCTCTTTCGACTCTTGATGGTTTCCTTTGATGAGCAGAAGCTTTGTAGTTTAATGCTATCCCACTTATTAATTCTTGTTTTAATTTCTTGTGCTTTGGAGGTCTTGTTGAGGAAGTTTCTACCTGTGCCTATATGTTGGAGTGTTGGACCTATGCCTTCTTCTAATAATTTCATAGACTCTGGTCTAACTTGCAGGTCTTTAATCCATCTCATTCATGTTAGAAACTCTACAGAAAATCGGAATAGAAGGAACATACTTCAACATAATTAAATCAATATATAAGAAACTCAAAGCCAACATCATATTGAACAGGGGAAAATTGCCAGAATTCCACTTAAAAACAGGAACAAGACAAGGATGCCCACTATCACCACTACTTTTCAATATAGTCCTCGAAACTCTTGCCAGAGCAATAAGACAGGAGAAGAATATCAAAGGAATTCAAATGGGAAAAGAAGAACTGAAATTATCTTTATTTGCAGATGCCATGATCCTATATCAAGAAGACCCAGAGAACTCAACCAAAAATCTACTAGAGCTGATCAACAAATTCAGCAAAGTAGCTGGGTACAAGATCAACCTAAAAAAATCAGTAGCTTTAATATACGTCAATCATGAATCCACTGAGAAAGAAATCCAGAAAACAATTCCATTCACAACAACTTCAAAACCAATCAAATACCTAGGAATAAACTTAACCAAAGAGGTAAAAGACCTCTACAATGAAAATTATCTCTTATTTGGAAACAGGGTCTCACTAGGTTGCTGAGAGCCTTGCTAAGTTGCCTTGGCTGGCTTTGAATCTGTGATCCTCCTGTCTCAGCCTCTCACGTACTGGGGTTACAAGCATGCACCATTATGCCTGGCTTGAAATCTTTTTACTTAAAGGAAATTTATAATAATGAGCTAATAATATAGGATTCGGGATAATCAAATTAACACCAAATATTTTAGGGAAAATAAAGGAAAAGTGCTAGGACTGTAGAAAAATGAATTTATTCCTATGCAAGTACATACCTTATTTGCCATAAAGTTACACATGTATTTGCATTGTAAGTCCTTCCTGTAAAAATATCCACATAAATATTACCAAATGACCTTGTAAATATTCTATCATATTCAATTATTCTACTATAATAAAGATCTCATTATTAAATAAATTTCTAGCTGAAAACATCAACTAAGTCAGCCTCTTCACCTCTCATTAAAACAAATGTTACCTCTTAAAAGAAAGCTTTGTCTCAAGTGTAAATGTGAGTAGATAAATTAGTCATGTACTATAACATAAAAAGAGAGGGGACAATAGGCCCCTAGTGGGAGGTGAATGCAAATAAACTGAAGAATTCAATACTCTACTTTAGTGCAATATTGCAATTTTCCATTTGAGCATATGAGTAATAAAAGTGGTGTACAGCATCAAAGTCATTAGTACAGTTAAATCTCCCAGTTCTTAAACTAAAAGTCCATCAAGAATTTGAATATGAGAATGTAATTCCGCAGTCAAAAAGACTATACTGTTGTGAGATCATCTGTTCTGCTGCTCTATGTGCTGTGTGCCAAATGCAACTATTTAGTTATTTAGAACCTGTGTAAAGTTGGGAGTTAGTGAGGGCATGTGAACTTGTATCTTACAGACACTTGCTGCTGCTGTGCATTATGTAGATACAAATAGTCCTAAATGAGAGGGAGAGAATTTAGAAATCTCTATGCATTTTCCAGTCTACTTCATTCTGCATTTGGTATTGTTGCAAATGTTTCTAAAAATCAGAAAAAATGTTATACATTTTATAATCGAAAACAAATAGGTCACAATAACACCAATGGTTCTCACATTTTTTTAATTTCACTATTTCCAGAGATTACGAAAAAATGAAGCTACTTCTACTATGTCTATTGTGTATGAAATATTATGAGTTGGACAAATATATCAAAGGATTTTCTAATTTTCTAGTCATGTCTGAGGACTATGTGGAACATTTAGCATCTTCCATACTGGGTTGTGAGCATTGCAGATGATTTTGTCAGAGCCAGTAAAATCAAGTGTGCTGTTGGTTCTTTTTCCTACTGCTACAGAGAATTAAGTTGGAGGTGGTATTTTTCAATGTTCTTGGGTTTTTCATAAAGTATTCACGCATAGCTGGAAATCTGGGTTCAATTCCCACAGAAAATAGTAAGGAAAAATAGCATAAAACAAAGATATATATATATATTACCAGGTGAAAAGAGAGATTGGTCTTGATCAGGAATGTCAATATTACTGTCTCTAATTTACATAGAAAAATTTCAGGTTGGTCACATACAGATTTTAAGATAAATATTTGTTATGACAAATGGTAGATAATGAGAATCAGTAGGTAAAATAAAAATTTTCTACTATTGGGATATGAATGAATGACAAGGACATTGCTTACTGAACATTAGAGATTTCATTACTCAACTGCATGCAAAGTAACTTGGCACATATCTTTTTTTTCCCTTGCAAGGGTATCTCTCAAGTTCCTTGTATCAATTTATTGGCATGGCATCTTCTCTTGAATAGAAAGGCTGTGAAATTCCCCTTTGCGGTTATTATATGAAGAAATGTAGAGGATGTTCTCCAGCTCCCAAAGTTTTGTGTCTAAAGCACATTTCCAATACGCATTCATTATGTTACCTTGGAAAAGCAGTTCTAATGTTTTTGAGTTTCAGTTACTTCTCTGTGACTTGCAATGGTAAAGACTGTTGCAGATTTAGATAAAATAGTGGGCTTAAATTACACATCTAGCATAGTGCGTATACCAGATTCTTCAAAAAATATCATGCCTTTCTCTCTTTTATTGCATATGACCTTATTTTTAAACTAAAATATATTATAAGGTATTGACTTTAATTATGAATAGTGGTTTTTACAAAGTAATCCAAATATTAGCTATTGTATTCTGCCCTTGAATCCAATAATCCTTCTTCAATATTTCTGTGGCACATTTTGTTATAATTCATGTTTATTTTTCAACAGATACGATTGAACAACTTCAAAACCCACAACAACAAACTAGTTCAAAACTCCTTGTATAATACAATTTAGCATTTATTAAACATTGTTGTGTCCTATATATTTTATATGGGTTCTTTTAAAAGCAGATATTGTTTTCCTTATTTTCCAGATATTGTTTTCCTTATTTTCCAGATGTTACTGAGGCTTAGGAAGTTTAAATGACTTGCCCAAGTTTCTATTTTTATTTTATTTCATTTTTTGTGGTACTGGAGATTTAACCCAGGGGTATTCTACCTCTGAGCTACACCCCCAGCCCCATTTTATTTTTTTATTTTGAAACCGGGTCTCCCTATGTTGCTGAGAGTCTCACTAAGTTGCCGAGGTTGGCTTTGAACCTGTGATACAGCATCCCAAGTACTCATCATGCCTGGATGAAGTTGTTAGAGCTTCAATTTATGCTAGGATCTCTTTGGCTCCAAATTCCATACAACATACAATGCAAAATTATTATAACTAGGCAGAGGGAGGATAATAACTGAAATGTTCTACAGATCCCTTCAAATTTTTCATGTAATTCCAATCATTAGCAGAATCTAAATACAATGGAAACAATTCCAAAATGTAGTTGTTATTAATCAATTGTGTCAATAAAAGTACTTTTAATTATGTCAAAATTATGATTCATCTACTACTTGATCAAGTAGCAAACAAAATAGTAGATTGAAGACAGGTGTAGATCAAAACTAGTATTAGCCTCACGAAGGCAAGAAAGAGCATTAGGATGTGGGCTGAAAGGAGAGGAAAGAGTAGAAGCAAGTTATGGGTAAATAAGAATCACAATGGTTCTTTCTAAATCAGGTGTGAAGTTTGAGGTTGCATTTATAAATTATTTTACACTACGTTAAAAATGAGACACAGGCCTGGCTCTCCCTTGGGTTGGGACAGTCATCAGGGTCACTTGTATTTCATTGCTTGCCTCACTCAGGTCCTCAGGTTGCTCTTCACATCTTCATCTAGGCATTTCCCTCTTTGCCATTTTTTTTCTTCCTCTTCAAGCTTGCTGGTCTTTCTATTTCATCCCCACCCTGGAAACCTGTCAACTTCAGTTTTCTTATTCCTACTCAACTCTATAGAAATGAGTGGTCTATTTCACTGATCTTTCTGAAAACACCTTAGAATTCCTTTTCCTTTTCTGGCCTGATTTTTCTTATCTTTCTTCCTTTCAGTATCTTATCAGTAATTTATCACCCTTCTGCAGCCCACCTCTCTGCCCTCTAGCTGCTCTCCTAATCAACTTCAGGAACCTTAATTCTCTCTCCTTCCTCTTCTTCAGCCTTTCTCAGCTGACTGTTCTGTTGACTTCTATCCACTACGCTTATCTTTCAATCTAAAATAAACATTTTAAATTTTGTTTTAGTTTCCTCCCACCAATAAGATTCAGATGTATAACTTTTCCTGTTACTTTTACTTTACTGCAAAATTCAGTGAAAATATAATACTCATTTTATTGATTCAATTTCCCATTTCTTCTCAATTTGCTCCCATTGATTCATCAACCGAAGATATTTGCAACTGCCACTGAAGACCTCCATGTCAGTAAATACAAAAAGCAATGTTGGGAATTTATTATTTCTCAGAAATAATTGAGCCACACTGCACTCTTTCTTGGATACCATGACATAGCACCCTCCTGGATTCCAACTATCTTTGGAGGGATTTATTATAAACATCCTTTGCTGTCTCTGCCTCAAATGGTGTATGTCTTCATGTCTGTTAAGGGCTGACTTTTCTCTTTCCCCACGTATTTCCTAAAAAAGATTTGATTTGTTATGGTTATTCCTATCACCATCAACTTTAGATGCAAATTACCAGCTTGGAACCTTGTTTCACAGATCTAGAATGGTCTACCCAACTGTAAAACTGGTATGTCTAGGTGTTATCTTGGTGTAAGCATCTCAGTTAATATGTTTCTAACTAGACCCTTTCTCTGTTCTTCACCCAGAACCTGTTAATTTACCATAGTTTCCTACTGGAGCTATTTTATATCTATGTAGCTACCACCTTTGTCAAGCCTCACACCAGGCATCACACTTTTCCTAATACATGCCACAATTAACTACCCAACTATCAAACCTTTCCATTTCACAATGCAGTATGACTTTCTTGAAGTGTTCCACTGAGTCCCATCCATCCTTAATGCCTATATCAAAGCAAAGATAAGACATTATCCTGCTAACTTCCTGGTCTTGCCTTCTTTTACATGTTTTACACACACTGCTCACTCTATAATCATTTATTTTAAAATGCATGCCTAAGGATAAATATTCTTTAATATCTGTATATAGGCCTTTGGTAAAGGTCTATATTTGATCTTTAAATACATGGAAATGGCCTGGGCTTTCTTTTCCAACAAAACTTTTTTTTTTTAATTTTACTTTAATTTTCTTTATTTGCAGCACTGAGGATTGCACCCAGGGACATACTGTACCACTGAGCTACATCCTGAACCCTTTTTTTTATACATATATGTTTTGTTTTGAGACAGAAATTCACTGTGTTGCTGAGATTGGCCTCAAATTTGGGATCCTCCTGCCTCAGCCTCCCCAGTAGCTAGGATTACAGGCCTAAACCACTGGGGATTACAGTCCCCAGCTTCAGCACACTTTTTGTGTGTGTGTTTGTGGTGCGGGTTATAGAGCAGAGGGGCATTTTACCTACAGCCTCAGCCCTATTTTATTTGTTATTTGAAAACAGGCTCTCACAATGTTGCTGAGAGCCTCATTAAAATGCCAAGGCTGGCTTCAAACCTGCAGCCCGCCTGTCTCAGCCCCCCAGGTACTGGGATTAGAGGCGCAGCACACTTTTAACACTCTTCCATCCCTGCTTTTTCTTCCAGCTATTCTGTGAATGTGTCATGTTCTCCCTGATTTTGAACAAGCTCTTTCCCTAAATGGCTGTCCTCCATAACCACTCTATTTGTTTAGCAGACCCACTTTTAGATCTCAACTGAAATTCAGCTTCTGCTGGAAAGGTTTATTTCTCTCCCTCATTGAGGATAGTTCCATATTCATTGTGATTGGTCGTCACATTCATTCATAACTTTTACCTCATCTGGAATTGTTTGCTCATTATCTTTCCCCTAAAGGGCAATATATTTGATATTCACCACTAAGTTCTGAAGACATAACATAATGACTGACATTTAATAGACACCCATTTTAATTGAATTTGATTTCTTTTTCTTATATAATTGCCATGAAATATATATATTGATATATATCTATATCTATATATATATATCTTTCATATCTATCTTTATATATATATATTGATATGGACATTGAAATTAAGTTAAAAAAGAATCAACCCTGTAATAAATGCCAGGTAATATGGAATAGAAAAGTAAATAATGTATTGCTCATGTTGTCAATTTCCATTGTAATCTGGCTCACACATTTTTATTTCTACTTAATTTAAACAAATTGGACTTATTTTTTTATGTATGTGGTGGTGGTAGGTATGAGGAAACATATGACTATCTCTCATATACAAACCTGAATGCAAATAAACAATTAGGAAACCTAATGGGCTTTGAGTAGCCTCTTGTTTTTAAAGGGGGAAGTTAGATATAGATAATTTACATAGAAAAGTTGTAAGGTTGGTCACATTCAAATTTTAAGATAAATATTTGTTATGACAAATGGCAAGATAATGAGACTCAGTCTGCTAAAAACAAAATAAAATGATCCCTCTTTATTATAGGCCCTATTTCACCAGTACATATAATTAAGACAGGAGAAGTTTCTGTCTATGAAATTCTCTCTGGATTTGCTTGATTATATTTTGTTCTTCAGCAATCTGCAATCTATTCAGATTCTTTTCAGAGATCTTGGATTTGATTGTTTTAATTACAACTCTGCGCTTCTTGTAAAAACTCCATTTCCTTTTCCATAAAGATGGGGAATCTAATGGCCTCTCTCGCACGCACGCTCTCTGTTACACACACACACACACACACACACACACACACACACACACGACAAAATTCATGAGTAGTTATGCTTTTCAATCAAATATTGCTCTTTCCATTCATTCTTCTTTAAAATATGTCCAGTGGCACACCAGTTTCAAAGTCAAAACTTCTGCTGCTGCTTACTCTTTGCCATGAAATTTTAAGAAAGTAGTTTCATCTTAAACCTCAGTATTTTTCCTAGTCTATAAAAACCACATGTGGCATTTCCTTTACACTTTCTTGGTGAATGTGTGGGTAAAATTAAATTGAACAGTGATTGCAGAAAATCTTTCATAGTGTGAAATATATTATAGAAGTTTAAATTAATAATTTAACTGACTCTTCTCTTTTTTCCGCCCTAGTCTCGTGGCAGGGTTAAAGAACTCTATGAATAAGCAGGGCCCTGTAAGAACCTGGTTCTAGTTATTTATATCTATCCAGACATAACTCTTCTGGGAAGAATTTTTACAGTGAATTTAGCAATATCTAATCAATTACTCACTTTGCTTTTTTACTGCTGTAGTTTTATTGCTGCATTCACAGTCACTTGTTTTTAAATGTTTTTATACTTTCATTGGTGAATTATATAGTCTCACATCATAATGTAGTTCATAGTGATGTTGACCTACATGCACACAGTGCTTGGTGGGCCCCCCAAGCTCCCTCCCCACTCCCCTTCCCCATACAGGATATTGAAATTGACACAGGTGCCAATTATTACTTTTCATGATATAAGAAGGAGAAAATATATTTTTATATCTTTTACTAAGATTTCAAAAAGCCACGGTCTTCCTTATTTCTTCTTTTGGAAGATTTTTTTAATGAACATTGAATTTCCATAATTTTTATTAAACATTTTTAAATGAAGTTTACCCTTTATAAACACATATAGCACGGATGGTGTATCCGTCAACATTCTTGCAGCCATGATCTAAATATCTGACTATATGACTACATAACTTAGAGGAAAAAGATTTATTTTCTTACAGTTTCAGGCTCAGTGCATGTGAAGCTGGGGACCGTGGATCCCAGGGCATGGCGGTGGGAGGCAGAGGGAGAACACATGGGCTGTGCTCACATCAAGAATGCCTGAAGCAAGAGAGAGCAGGGGCAGGAGGAACCCTTTATATAATCTCCAAGGCTCCACCCCCATGGACCACCTCCTCCAGCCATACCCTACAGCCCTACTGGGTTAGGGTTAGGTAAATCCTTTACAATGGATTTATCCACTTCTGGGATTACAACCCTCATGACTAAATTATATCAACCCTGAATAATAATAAATGAGCTCTTTAGGGGACATTTTATATCTAACTGTAACAGATGATTTTCATACCTGTATAACTACCATGTTCCCAAGACACAGAACATTACCAGCGCCACAGAAGTATCCTGCGTCTTGTGCTATACACTGGCCTTTAGCAGGATCTCTAGTACCATACCCTTTTCTGGCCTTTATCTAACATGTTCCTTTTGGTGTATATAATTTTTAAATCCAGCTTTCTTTTTTGTGAGATTTATATATCTTTTTGAATAAAAAAAATTGGTTAGTTTCCACTGTTTTTTGCTACATAGAATATCTGTACCAAAACTTCAGTTTTAACTGTTAACTGTCATTAATAAATGGGCCATAATAAGTAGAAACAAGTGCCTGAAAACTTTTAAATGATTATATTTTATATTATTACAATTATGTTATATACCAGGCTTGAGTTTACTGACATGAACCTCCCCTTTCTAACCCCAATACCAGTGGTGGGAAATCTTTGATAAATAATCTCTTCAAGATTTTAAATTCTAGATTTTATATGTTTAATTAAGGGAAAAGGCACTACTAAAAATTGTCTTAAATAGTTAATGATTCTGAATGCAATGAAATTAGTTTCATTCAGTTAACTACACATGGGTAGTTCATGATAATTAATTGAGTGAAAAAAGTTATCAATTATTTACAGAGTACAACATCAAATTTGATTTAAACACACTAAAGCAGAAATGAAAGAAAGTTATGCAAATATAATTAGATCAATCAATAGATGCATGTTCCATTTTTGTGGGGAGGCTGTTTTCTATAACAGTGTCTGCTGTCTATACAGCTTCTGCTATACCCTTTTTACCTCGCTAAAGCAGTCCTCCCATTACTTATGATGCCAGGCATCTCAGGGAAAGCATGGCACTAACAAACAATGAACAATACATTATGCAAATTATTATGGGATTTGTGCATAATTTTAAAGATAAGTATTCTTGGAATATGAAAATCAATTTTTTTGTGGTACTGGGAATTGAACCCAAGGTCATTCTACCTCAGAGCTACATCCCCAGCCCTTTTTATTTTTTGTTTTGAAACAGGGTCTCCCTAGGTTGCTGAGAGTCTCACTAAATTGCTGAGGCTGGCCTCAAACCTGCAATCTTCCTGTCTCAACCTCTCAAGTACTGGGATTACAAGCATGTGCCACCGTGAAAATCAATATTCTTGAAAGCACTTTATCTGATGACATCATAATGCACTCTCTCTGAGATTCCACTACCAAATGAACCAGCTCCAAATGATGTGGACATTTTTTGAGACAGACCTGTAGAGTGTGAGAGGTCAAGCTCACAGTGTATTCAACAACTTTTAAGATGAAGTAAGCTGGAAAACAATGATCAAAGATAAAAATTAAACTCAAATAGTGGCAGCAACAGAATAGAATAACCTTTTAGTTCTTCTTTGTTTTAGATAAATTTGAATATCCCTATCGAAACTATAAAAAGAGATAATATGTAATATAAATAGATATATTTAAAATATGTCAATATGAATCCAAAATTGAATGAAAAATTTCTATATGAATATGGTCCAAAATATTGTCCAAAACATGAATATGTTATTGAATTTGACGTTCCTTTATTGTTTGAAAACATATATATTATTATGCCCCCAAATGTACTGTAATTTTTCAAAAGTACATTTAAGTAAGAAATTGAGAGAATTATATAAATGTAAGTTGACTATGTTGTAATTTAACTATTTCTTATGGAACTCCAGGATTATTAACCATTTTCTCTTTTTAAAACAAATTATAGTAAGAACAATGAACAGGAATTCTACTTTCTTTACCAAGTTTTAAATAAAAAATACAGCATTCTTTACTTTAGTCACAATGTTGTAGAGAAAATACCTGAAACTTATTCCATTTGTAAAACTGAAATTTTATACCCATTACACAACTCCCATTTCTATCTTCCCAGACACTGGAAACCACAATTCTACTTTCTCTTTTTATGATTTTGACCATTTTAGACACCTCACCCAAGTGAAATCATGCAGAATTTATCCTACTAAAAGTGGAAATTTTCACTTCATATAATGTCCTACAGGTTCATCCATGTTTTCACAGATGGAGAGATGTGCTTTTTTTTTTTTTGTGGAACCTGGGATTGAACCCAGGGGCATTCTACCTCAGCGCTACACCCCCGGCCCTATTTTTTATACTTTATTTTGAAACCAGGTCACATGAAGTTGCGGAGGGCCTCACTAAGGAGAGAGAGAGAGAGAAAGAGACAGGGAGAGAGAGCTGAGGCTGGCTGCGAACCCGGATCCTCTGGTCTCTGCCTCCCAAAGTACTGGGATTACAAGAGTGCGCCACCACGCCCAGCTGAGATGTCCTTTTTTTAAAGGCTTATACTACTGTATGTTCATACCACATTTTTTAAATCTATCTATCCGTTGATGGACATTTAGGTTGTTTCTATACCTCCACGATTGTTGATAATGCTCCAATAAATGTAGAGCACAGATACCAATTCAAAATTACAATTTCAATTATTTTATACATATACCCAGAAATATAATTGCTGGATCACATGGTAGTTGTATTTTTTAATCTTTTAGGAAACTTCTATACTGTTTTCCAAAACAGCTACACTGTTTTACATTTTAATCACCTTATTCATATGCCTATCGACATCATTTGTTTCTTTTTAATAGCCATCCTAACAGATGTTTATTTATTTATTTTTATGTTGTGTATATGTGGTACTGGGGATTGAATCCAGGAGGGTTCTACCACTGAGCCAGCCCTTTTTCCTTTTTATTTTTATTTTGAAACAGGATCTCAACAAGTACTGCACACTGGCCTGGAACCTGTGATTCTACTGTCTCAGCCTCCCAAGTATTGGGATTACAGGTGTGCACCACCATGTCCAGCTTGCATATTTTGATTTTGATTTGAATTTCTCCTGTTATTTGTGATGTGAAAATTTGTTCATATAACTATTGCTCATTTGTATATCTTCTTTGAAGAAATGTCTATTCAAGGCCTTTGCCCATTTGTTTAAATGGGTAATTAGGATATTTTTTCTAATGGGTTATAGAAGTTTTGGGTATTTCATATTATTTAAGGAGTCATGACAGTGCAACCCATTATAAATACGTCAGTATCTTGACCTGTCTCAGGATGGATGGCTCTTTATCATCACTGGCAACCTCTTCACGTGTCGTCCTTCATTCCTGGGTAGATATGTAAAATAATGGAAATTGTGATTTTGAAGTGATATTTGTGCTCTTCCCTCATTGCAACATCATTTACAATAATGAATAATGAGATTAAGATGGCAAAGGGAGGGAAAGAAGTATGCTATTGGAGATAAACAAGACAAATAAATTAAAAATACTTTTCTACTCCATATTTTAGTTACTTCCCTTAAAAAGGTAAAGGTTATATCTTGTAGCTGTAGGCATAAATAATTCAACCACTGCAGAGCAAACAAAAACAAAAGCCAGAACAAATACAGACAAGGCATTCACAAATAACAGCAACACAGTATTAATGGTTATTATAGTATGTTTTCACTACCCTTGATTTGTAATAGTTTGGCTTTTTATTTATCTTTGCTGTTAGGAAGAAGGACATCACTCTGCTAATTTTCAAGGTTTTCTTCAATAAAGAAGCAAATCCTGACTAGCTTCTTTAAGTTAAATTGAGAGAGACAGTCTGTAATAACATATATTCTAGGATTTGTGAGGCTCACTGGAGTCATTAAAATGTGAATCTTCCTTCCCCTCCTTATTTTTTTTTGTTTTGTTTTCTCCTCCATCTTTCTCTTTCTCATCATAGGACTGAATCATTTGAATGAAATTAGTAAACCAATATAGGCATAGACTGAATGTCCCCAATGTCAAATAAATGAAGTTTCTGTTCTCCATTTTGTCCATAATCATATAATCATAGTATAATTCTAGAGCAAATAAATGTCTCCATTATCACATCAAATCATAGTAATAAAATGAGATACAAGTATATGGTATTTAATATTTCTTTTCAGAAATTTATTTTAGTTTTTGTATTGATTAAGACATCTATCATACCTATTTGTAACTACTTAGTTGCATTTTATTTAAATTCTTGTCATAATTGTATATATTGTTAGTGAAGAAAAATCTAATATGAATTCACTCTATTCAAATGGTACTAAGACAAGATAATATAGACACCTAGAATCAGTATACATAACCAGACTATGCTTCCAAACAGAAATATATTTGCCATACAATGAACTTCTTTTGGGGAATTATGTCATTTCCTTTCAAATACAATGAGTAAATTCTACCTAACACTGCCACAATTCTGTTTAACAAAAGACTTTTTGAACTAACAATACTGTCTCCTTCACAACAAATTATGGTAACAATAGGGCCTACAACACTATCTTACCTGAATGGAGTAAATAGATTTAATGCTACCCCACTGCGTAAATATCTTACAACCATGGTGTTCCCTGCAGCTTTGTATCACTATGCTGCAGTGACTCCTTGTACATTTCAACAACTCTGTGGGTAACAAAGGAATTGAATGTAATAATTCCAGTTTGACAATTGGAGAGTTTATATATATTTGCCTGTAGAGTGGCTACAAAATAGCTCTGTAAATAATTTTCTAAATACCCAATCTTACAAAATCTACTTCACAAATATTTGTCCCATCTAGATTAAAGAATCAACTTTGGTAGGTGTTTTCTTGTTTTTATTTCTTCTTTTGTGTGTATGTGAGTGTGGGTGTGTCCTATAATTAGTTGTATAGTATGGTGAAATTTATTCAAACTGAGATGTTCTAAGGTCACTTAAATGTGAACTTATCAACCTCTGTTTGTTAATTATTATTATTATTTTATTTTGCAGTGCTGGGGATCAAACACAGGGCTTCCTGCATGATAGGCAAACTCTCTACCACTGAGTTACACCCTAGGACCTACTTCAAATTTTTAATTTTTGTTTTATTTTAAGATGAATTATAGATACAAAGAGAGAATTAATTGGCATTGTATATAAAAGATACAATGTCGGATAGCAAATACTGCCTATAACCATTTTTGTATTTTAAAGTTTAAAAATAGTCTAATCCCTCCTGTTAGTCTTCTTTATATTTTTCCTCAGTTCTTTCCCGATTAGCATTAGAATGTTAGCTGTATAACACTGAATCATTGTCTACTTAAAGTCATTAAAGAGATGGTTTAGTCAATAAAAATAAGCAACTGCAAATCAGAATGTAAGATGTTTATTTCATGTGCAATTCAACTTTTGTACAATGCAGGTGTACAGAAAATAAGATGCTTTGAATTTTTCTTTCCCGCTGAGAAATATTTAAAGAAAGAATTTTTATGGGTAATCTACATATTTGGCCAAGGTCCCTATATTTCTATGGGCAACATATTACTATGTTTTCTGCTGCATTTGAATGTGTGTGTGGGGAAAAATAAGACATTTTGAGGAAGTCATAAACACAATTGCTTCTCAATAAGCAATATACTTAACCACAGTGTATTTAAATTGCTGTAATAGGAACATATAAACTTCATGGTTTTACTTGATAAAAAAAACCCATTTAAATGTACTATTTCATTAAAACAAATCTTCTTAGATGGCATATCTTCAAAACAGAAGGAGGGAAGAAAGGGAAGGAGAAAGAGAGAAGCTGGATTCTTTTAGTATAAAATTTTATACCTCAGAATTAATACATTTTACTATGCATCCATATGAGAAAATAAAACTCAAATTAGAATGAATAATGGAAATACTAACATCTTAACCCTGGTTTACTTTGCTTTTCTATTTTTTGTCACTTGATGGCTATTTTATCGGCATCTCTTGTGAAGGGTAATTCTTCAGTAATTCTAGACAGAGTCGAATGAATCCTCAATGTCAAATCTCACACATTTTCTGAATAGAAATACATTTGAAAACTGAAGAACTTCAGGCCTTGCCTATTGTCTAGAATATTTCTTTTTTAATTTTAAATGTGTTTTTATTGGTGCATTATAGTCTCACATCATAATGAAAATCACATTGACAGAGACATACATGCACACAACACTTGGTGGTACACCCCGCCTCCCCATCCCCCCCCCCGCATACAGAGTACTGAGATTGACATTGGTATATTCTCATATGTACACATGGTCGATGGTAGTAATTCCATTAATGAACCTCACTCTTCCCCTTCCCCTTCCCTTACACCACCTCCTTGGCTCCACTGAGGTTTCTCCTCCATTATCTGGAGTCCCTCTGATATCCCAACTACTCCCTAGCTTGTGCATATTAGAGAAAACATATCACCCTTTACTTTCTGTGACCGACTGATCTCACTTAACATAATGTTCTCCAGGTTCTTCCATTTTCTTGCAAATGACATAATTTTGTTCTTCTTTATTGCTGAGTAGAATTCCATAGTTTTGTAATCCATTCATCTGTTCATGGACATCTAGGTTGGTTCCATAATTTGGCTATTGTGTATTGTGCCACCCAGAATAGCCAAAGCAATTCTCAGCAATAAGAACCATGCAGGAGGCATCACAATTCCTGACTTCAAATTATACTATAGAGCTATAGTGATAAAAACAGCATGGTATTGGCAAAAAAGCAGACACATAGACCAATGGAACAGAATAGATAGAGAAACAAATTCACAGACTTAGAGCCAATTGATTTTTGACAATGGTGCCAGACACATATGTTGGAGAAAAGACAGCCTTTTCAACAAATGGTATTGGGAAAACTGGTTATTCATTTGTAGAAAAATGGAACTAAATCCTTACCTTTCACCCCGCACAAGAGGCAACTTGAGATGAATCAAAGACCTGGAAGTTAGACCAGAGACTGTGAAATTACTAGAGGAGAGCATAGGTCCAACACTCCAACATAGAGGCACAAGTAGAAACTTCCTCAACAAGACCCCCAAGGCCCAGGAAATTAAAGCAAGAATTTATAAGTGGGATGGCATTAAACAAAAAAGTTTCTGCTCATCAAAAAGTCTAAAGAGAAAGCCTATGGAATGGGAGAAGATCTTTGTCTAGAATATTTCACATTACATTTGAGCTGAAGAGTATGTCAAGTAATGTAAATGTAAATTTCCTAGCATTTGGTCAAATTTATGTTTTCTTTCTGTCAGCTTTTTTATTTTAACTTACAACATCTTCAAAATTCTGTGTCTGAGACCATACTTAAAAAATATAATTGACCTGCTTACCAAAATATTCAGGGTTTTAAAAGGGTTAGTGTAGGGGCCGGGGATGTAGCTCAGTGGGAGAGCACTTCCCTCACATGTGCGAGTGCCTGGCTTCAATCCTCAACACTGCCAAAAAAGAATAATAATAATAAAGACGGGATTCAGTTGGTGTTACTGTATTCACAAAGTAGTACAATAATCACCATTATTTAACTCCACACTCTTTTTATCACCCCCAAAGAAACACATACTTATTGCAAGTCTCTCCCTAAATTCTTCTTCCGTCTACTCCCTGGTATCTAGTAATCTATTTTTCTTTATTAATTTAACTCTTCTACTATGTCTGGAGTCTCTTACCTAGTATATATATTTAAAGTTAATCTAAAACACAGTGTAGAGTACAATTCTTAGTTTTTGCAACACAGTTAGAAGTTTTGAGTAATTTTCTGAACCATTTCTACTTTTGGAAAGTTTGGTTTCTTGCAATACCACATGTTTGTTCAAAGGTGGGAAGGCAGATATAAGCCGTGTCCCCTCTAAATGAAGGGAGTTGGAGTTCTCATCCTTCACTTCACCCCTTCCCATGGTTCACTAGCTGTTTTGTGTGATCTGTGAAATAAAGGCGCTGCCTGGTCCTTGCCTGTCGCAGTTGCCCGCCAGCAGCCATTACGGGCTGCATAAAAACTGCATAAACTCCTTTCATCATGCCCTGGAAGTTTGGCAGTGCAGGTGAAACCTTTTTCTGTCAGGTAATTCATTGTTCTCACCTAAGAACACAATTTAAAAAGGCCCAAGAGAAATGGAAAATGATCTTAATGTAGATCTAACACTTTTAAGCAGAAGAAAAATGATGAGCCACTTTTACTACTTCAGAAATTTACTACATAAATCAATCTCTCAATTTTATATAAAAATGGTGGAATGCATCAAAGATAAATCAAAGGCCTAGATAAGAACAAAGCAGGTGCTTGAAAATTTCTACAAAGAAGCTCCAAGAAGCCATGTCTTAAGCATGCGAAGGCCATTCTCTGGGCTCCCATGTATGGTAAGTGTTTTTTAAATCATGCGAATCAACGCGGATCACAGCAAGAATGGATAGAAGAACACATGCTGAAATATAATGGTGTGGTTGTATCGGTAGCATCATTCATAATCATCTTTGAAAAATGGATTGTTATAACTAAGAATATAAAATAAGCTTATTTTAACATCCCAAAGTGTCCAAGTCTCAAATTAAGGATGAAGAAAATAGTTCAACTATTTCTATATACATATAAGAAGTTATCAGTCTCAATCTCAATAATATGTATGGGGAGGAGGAGGGAGCGAGGTGGGAAGGAGGGAAGCACACATATATGCTGTGTGCATATATGTTTCTATCACTCTGAATGTCCTTATGATATATAATTACAATGCAACAATACAAAAAAGATTTAACTGCATAGGAATTGGGCTATTCAGTTCAATTCTTCATTAAGATTAAATAGAAAGACAACAGAGAATGATATTACTCTGACAAATCATTAATTTGATTCTAGGGTCACAGATTCTCAATTTAATTATAGCCATATAAAAGGAATGGTATTACACTTGCTGAATCATTCACTGAAATTGAAAAATAGAAGAAAAAAGCTGGGTGTAGTCAACAGACAATGCATCTGTTAGAAGAAAAATCTTGAAATTTTAGATTAAAACTGACCTACATGCACGTAACTCCAATACTCTACAGAGAACAGTGCATTTGAGGAGTAGTATAGCGCAAAGTTGGAAGCATCAACAGAGTCCGACATTTACACATTAGGAACCTGTTCCTCCCATGAACTACCCAGATAAACTTTAATTAGTAGTCATGTCTGCTAGGCACCAAATTCCCCATATATAAAATAAAATTGTCGATAATAACATCTGTTTAATTGTGGCACATAAATAAATTATCATTTTGGTATTGGGAATCGAACCAACGGTATTGTTCTTACAAGGCAAGCGCTTTACCACTGAGCCACATCCCAGGCCTGAGTAAGTCATGTGAAGGGCTTGGTACTTTACTAGAGACATGTTTGGCTTGTAGCAAATAGAGTCCTGCTTTGATGAGGCAACTACATTCTTAGATATAGGTCATTAAGCACTTTGGCCCTTGTGTCAAAGTAGTGAATGTGCTTATGTGAACTTATGTGGTGGGGGGTCAATATCACCACATGGCCTCTTGATGCAATTAAGATACATGGTAAGCTCAAAATTTATGAGGCTGCTGCCAGTGTCATGTGCCACACTGTTTTGCAGTTTGTTGACATCAATATCACCACAAACACCTGAAGAATGCCATGTGCTGCTACCTTTTGATGGCAGCCACATCATAGGAATGTTTCAACGTCATTACAATCTCATGGAACCACTGCTGTGACATGTGGTCTGTCATTGACCAAAACGTCATTATATGGTGCATGACTACACTATTATTATTATACCACCCTTTAAAGCTAGATTCCCATATAAATTTTTCTCTACTTGAAGATTTTTAAATCCAATTAACTTGGTCTATTAATTTAATCATTCCTTTTCTTTATATTTCAGGTTTGAAAACAAAGCCTAATGAACTTGAGAACAGATTAGATCTAGAATCTATAAATGCACTATATTCTTATTCCATTGATAATAACTTTTAGGATATATTTCTAAGTTCATATTTTAAGGGGTTTTAGGTTAATGAAGTATAATATCAACTAATAGGAAAGCTGACACATCAGATTTTAAAGGAAACTATGTGTAGAAACAGGATTTATCTTTTTTTGTTGTTCTTTTCCAATTTTTAAAATAAAAATTTTGTAGGCTAATGTAAGCATCTAAACTCATATTTTACTTATTTATTTCAGATTCAGTATACTTATGTCATAAAGCATACAAGATGTATGGATGGAAAAGGGCTACTAAATTTCCAAAATAATAAATGAATAAATGATAGAGCCATAAAAGCCAGTCTTTATTTAATTTTTCAAACATGTTATATACTGAAATCACCATATATTAGGAATTGGTAATTATCTCAATTAAGATCTCATTTTCTTTTTTTTTTTTTGCGGTACCGGGGATTGAACGCAGGGGCGTTCTACCTCTGCGCTACACCCCCAGCCCTATTCTTTATGCTTTATTTTGAAACCGGGTCTCACGAACTTGTGGAGGGCCTCACTAGGTAGAGAGAGAGACACAGAGAGACAGAGAGAGAGAGCGAGAGCTGAGGCTGGCCGCGAACCCGGATCCTCTGGTCTCTGCCTCCCAAAGTACTGGGATTACAAGCATGCGCCACCACGCCCGGCTAAGATCTCATTTTCATTAGTGAGTTTATATGTTAGTTTTTAACTGACCCACTACTTCATCTTTTCTTATTCTTTTTTTTTTTTTTTTGGCAGTACTGGAAATTGAACCCGGGGCATTCTACCTCCGAGCTATACCCCAGCCCTATTTTTTTAGTCTTTATTTCATCTTTTCTTATTCTTGACTTGCAAAGTTTTGTCCATTTGATGTCTTGCTAGGATCTGCATCAGAGAACACACAGATACAGGGAAGTTTTAGCAAATATTAAGTTGTTTTGTTAAATTTTTAGTATATGAAAATTAGAGATTAAGTGCAATTGAATTAGTCTTTGTGTATGTGCATGTGAATCATTTTCATTCTCATAATCCATTATCAAAACATAGGAAGTATCAATCTACTTGTTTATATCTAAGATGTAGTGATTAGTTTTCTAATGTAACATTTATAGATACCCACGTGGAAGATCCTGTATAACTCCTATTCATTATTAGGGAGTAAGAGCCTAAAAAGTAAGTCACTGATTAAATACTAAAATGAAAAATGTTTTCAAAATTATTTTATTTTTATCCATGCACTGTGATTATAAATAGTAGTGGGGAAGCTCACCAAGTGCTTTGTGTATATACATCACTATCACTCTAAACTACATTATGATGCAAGACTACAATGCACCAATAAACGCATATAAAAAATAAAAAATAGTAGTGAGATTCAAAGTGATACATTCATATATGAATGCAACATTTCTTCTTGTGTTTCCCTCCACACCCTGTCCCCCACCCCATGCATGCTAGTGAGGTTGCTGGTGATACCTTCATAAATGAACATAACAGTATGTGGTCTGTCTTCTTCCTCCCTCTCCCAATCTCCTTTCACTATTCTACTGGTCTCTCGACTCATTTTCATGAAGTCCCTTTTCTTTCCTATTTTCATGATGAAAAAATTTTAAATACTAAAGTAAATCATGTTATCTAATATTATCCCTGAGATTAAATAAAGTTTATCATGGAGGAATATCATAATAATATTTAAGAGATTTAATATTAAGGGTATATTTTGTAGGTTTTATATATGAATCTTTTTTCTTTTAAATGAAAATATTTAGTCTTCTTATTGCTATTTTATTTTTAATTGATAATTATTTTATATATTTATGAGGTACAAAGTGATATTTCAATACACACACACATATATATGAACTGTATATATACATACATATACACATATATATGATGAAATTAGAGTAACTAGCATATCCATCACCTCAGTAACATTTAAAATCCTCTCTTTTGATATATTTTGAATTATACAATACATTATTATTAGTCTGATAATCTAATATATTAAAATTTATATAGGTTTAAGGCCAGGCGTGGTGGCGCACACTTGTAATCCCAGTACTTTGGGAGGCGGAGACCGGAGGATCCGGGTTCGCAGCCAGCCTCAGTTCTCTCCCTGTCTCTCTCTCTCTCTCTCTCTCTCTCTATATATATATATATATATATATATATATATATATCCTTAGTGAGGCCCTCCGCAACTTCGTGAGACCTGGTTTCAAAATAAAGTATAAAAAATAGGGCCGGGGGCGTAGCGTGGAGGTAGAACGCCCCTGCGTTCAATCCCTGGTACCGCAAAAAAAAAAAAATTATATAGGCTTAGATTTTCTAAAGAAATCTCTCATATTGAATAAAGGTAAGATAAAAAAAGTATGGAACCATCACATGACCTAGATATACTACTCTTGGGGTTCTTTCCAAAGGAATTGAAGTCAGAATATTATAGTGATATCTCGGGTCCCGCCCGAGAGTGACGCGGACTGACAGGGAAAAATGAGCCTCGACAGCTCGAAAAAAACCACGAGCCGGGAGATATGTCGAGGAAAATCTCGTTTATTTAGGAAGACAGGGCAGTTTTAAAGTAAAACCCATAAAGGAACCCCCGGGCAGTAGGGTGTGGCCCAATGGCACGCGACGGGTTGGGTCATTACGCCCCCCTATAACCTATCATAGGCAGAGGCACCTGTTGTCTGTGAGCACGGAAGGAGGTAACTGCCTATCATAGCCCTCCTGAGGCTAGGTGGGGCTATCTGCGGGACCTCCCTCTGAGGGGTCCGCCAGCGCCATCTTTGCCATTGATATGTTGAATCGCTGCCACTTGGAAGAGGCCCGGTACTCGGTACTCTAGAGCAGGCTTCTGCTAGTCCACCAGGCCCTTTCATGGCACCGGGTGGAGGGCCCAGCAGTGATACATATATGTCCATGTTTATAGCAGCACAATTCACAGAAGCCAAACTATGGAACCAGCCTACGTGTCTATCAGCAGTGAAATGGATTACAAAACTAGGTATATCCACATAATGGGATTTTACTCAGTCATAAAGAACAAAATTGTGTCATTTGCAGGAAAATAGATGGATCTAGAGAATGTTTTGCTAAGTGAGATTAGCCAGTCTCAGAATGTGAAAGGCCACATGTTTTCACTTATGTGTGGAAGCTATCGAGAAATTGGGAAACAAAAGGGACCGCAGATAAATGAGGAGAGATACTAGTAGAATATTGGAAGGGGATTTGGGTAGAGAGGTGGGGAGGTGAAAGGAGAGATTTAATGAAGGAAACAGTTCAAGTAATGCTGTGTCCATATGTGAAGTCATCAATACCGATTTCTATATTATGTATGGGGAGGGTTAGGGAGCAGGGCAGGATCTGGAGGAAAACACAACAAGTGTTGTGTGCATGTATGTTTGTATCACTCTAAACTTCATTATGATGTATAATTACAATGAATCAATAAAAAATGGTAATTATTACATCTTTAGTAAGATGATATACCAAAGATATTACAGGTAATATGTATGTGACATAACTGAAATAAGATGTATTGA
>PVJS01000983.1:29106-108773 GCA_004027185.1 Glis glis
CACAGAATGAGTATATTTGAAAAAAGGGATTTATCAGATGGGCTTACAGTTTGAAGCAATGTAGTCCCAGGTTCTGACTGCACGTGGAGAGTCAGAGGAACCAGTAGCTGGTCGAACGGTCTAAGAGCTGGAGTCTTAGGATCGGAGCAACCACTAATTCAGTCCCAGTCCAGGACGTGAAGATCAGGAAGCTCTTCGGTGAAACAATGGTGAAGTTTCAGTTCCAAGAGCTGGAGACCGAGAAGATCAAGAAGCTCTTCAGAGAAAGGCGAAGCCGGCGGCCGACGATCTCAGGCGAGAGCAGATGCGTTTTCCTCAGAAAGAGTCGCACACGTTCTATGAGGCTTCTCCCTCTTTTCTCTAAGTCCTGCACCTATCAGAATCCTGCTGCCTACATTCAGGGCAGGGCTTTCTGTTTAATCTGCTGTTACACACCCAAAGTCACATGATCTTGGGTGTGTCATGATCAGGTCAAGTTGACAACCTAGATTAACTATCACATAAGAATATAGGCATTTTGGCTCCAGAAATAATTCTTTTTATGAGGTGTCATTTTGTTTTGAAAATTAGTGGTTTCTAAAGGTATCATATATAATGACTCATATTCTGTCATTAAATGCATGTAAATTAACATTTATAACATGCTGAGGCTCTTAGACCATCATTATTGACCTAATAAGAGATTCCATTTGTTGAATACCTATGACAGGTCATGTCTCATTATCTGTAATCTTCACAACTCTCATGCTAAGTAGGTCTTATTTTATCATTTCTATGAATAGAATTATGAAGTTCTGAAAAGTTGTTCTAGACTGCATGGCTAATTACATGAATGAGTAGATAATTTGCCTATGATAAAAGAGCTAATATGTGATGTAGCTGATGTAAGAATATAGGCATTGTTTACTCCAGATCTAATACTCTTTATGGGAGTGCCATTTATTTCTTTCCGTGTTCGACTAATATCATCACATATATGCAACTATCCATTTAAATATTAATTAATAAGTCTAAATGCACAAGGCAAGAGGTGATATTATTCAAATTATATAAACATATTAGGCGAAGACTTTCTTCTTGCTTCAGAAGATTTCTTTAAAAAGATCACCGTGATTCCCTCAAAGGGGAGGATCCCCTTCTCCCAACTGAGGTCCAACCATCCCTTCTCTTCTTTTGCTGTTCTCCGTAATCTCTGTAATTCACCAAGTTTCTTTTTTTGTGCTCTCAGTTTCCAGTTCATTTACAGCCACTCACCTCCATAAGCAGTTACACACCCATTGCTTTGTTTCCATCTTGCGGAGGAGCAAACTAGTGCTGGTTGTCTCTAATTTATTATCTTACTCCTTATCTGGATTTTTTCCCACCCACCATTAAATGTTGTGCTAAAATCATCTCCTCATTGTTGCCTCCAGCTATGAACTTATTTTCCTTTTCTTTGATACTAGTACACACATAGCCCAGTTGAATACTTAATTGTTCTCTAACTATATAGATTGTGCTCATCTAGTGAGATGAATAAATCCTTCCAGGAAGGTTTGTTCTTTTTGTTGTTGTTTGTTTATTTATTTTTCATGTTTTATGTCCTTCCTTCAACAAACAACCCCCCAAAATATAGTACCAAACACTAATTGGATTTATCATACACGCACAACCAGTTGATGAATTAATTGGTCAAATAAACTTTATACTCTAAATGGAAGAGTAGGAAGCTTATGTTGTTTGATTCTAAAACCTAGATGAATAATAGATTCCTTTTAGTCTAGTTCAGTGATTTCCAAAGCTAAATATTTTTCAGATTCATGAAGAACACTTAAAAATATGTGACCTCCTGAACATACTATTTTCAATGACTTAAGACCCCATATTTAAAAATACCTTCCAAATAAATTTGATTATCATGAGGTATGGAAATCCAGGTAAAGATGGTAGCCACAGTACAAAGAACATTAGATCAGAAAACAGTATGTTTTATTTCTGTTCTGTTATTTAACATCTTAGGTATGTCTTAAAATATTTAATGAATTACTCTGTGATGTCCAAATTTCCTCTTCTTCATTTGCTTTCTGACATGCATATCTCCTGCTATTAGTGTCAGGATGTGCCAAATTTTATAAAATATGCTAGGAAGCCCACACCAAAATTACTAACAGTCCTAACACACTATAAAATTATATTTCACAGCTGAACTTTGCATTATAGACTCAAAACATGATAGCTTCTCCTGTCATTCCCATTCTGAATGTATCTTATGTGGCTGTGTCTGTATTATTATTTTCTAACAATAATTCTCATTATTCTCCCATAAGTAGATTACAGGACCTTGCTTCTGTGTCTTAATGTCTTCATCCATAAAATGGGGACAATTTGTAACTACTTTATACTTTTATAGGTGGAGAATAAATAAGAATTAAATGTGAAATAGCAAGAACAATACTCAAATATATATTAATATTATATAATAATATATGATTAAAATCAATGCAGGATAAGTTATGAGCTCTATATTCATGCACACACATATATATGAAAGAATATATATGTGAAATAATCTTTAATAATGACACAATATTATGGTGATTATAGTATAGGGTATGTTATGAGCTATACATATGCATATAATAAATAATAAAGATCAGAAAAAATAAATGAAATAGTGACAATACAAAGGATGAATGATATGACGAGATTATTCTTTGAAAAGGTAAACAAAATTGTCAAATCTCTAGCTAATCTAACCAAAAATAAGGGGGGAAGGTCCAAATAAATAAAATTAGAGGTTAAATGGAGGGCTTATTAAAGCAGATACCTTTGAAATTCAAAGGATCATTAGGGAATATTTTGGAAAACTATATGTCAACAAATTGGAAATCCTAGAAATTATAGAAAAATTCCTGGACATATACCAAAATAGAAACAAGAAGATATAAAATACCCAAATAGATCAACAACAAGTAATGAGATTGAAAGAGTAATGAAGTTTCCCAGCAAAGAAGAGCCTAGGACTAGATGGATTTATGACTGATTTTACCAGATTTTCAAAGAAAAACACCAAAGCTTCTCAAACAATTCCATTGTATGAATCCAGTATTACTCTGCTGCCAAAACCTGACAAAAATAAAACAAACAAACAAACAAACAAACAAAAAACCCAAAGTATATATCAATATGCTTGATGAACATAGATATAAAAGTTCTCAACAAAATACTTGCAAATTGAAATTCAACAATATATTAGAAGGATCACACATCATTACTAAGTTGGTTTCATTCCAGGGATGGAAGGAAGGTTTGGCATACACAAATCAATAAATATAAGACAGCACATTAATAGAATCAAGAATAAAAATCAAATGATCATGTGCTGAAGATATGATTATATTTATAGAAAATTCTGAAGACTCCATCAAAAGATTTTTGAAGCTGGGCATGGTGGCGCATGCTTGTAATCCCAGTACTTTGGGAGGCAGAGACCGGAGGATCCAGGTTCATGGCCAGCCTCAGCTCTCTCTCTCTCTCTCTCTCTCTCTCTTTCTCTCTCTCTCTCTCTCTCTCTGTCTCTCTCTCTCTCTCTCTCTCTCTCCTTAGTGAGGCCCTCCGCAACTTCGTGAGACCTGGTTTCAAAATAAAGTATGGAAAAATAGGGCCGGTAGTGTAGTGTGGAGGTAGAAACACCCCTGGGTTCAATCCCTGGTACCGCAAAAAAAAAGATTTTTGAAACTGATAAAGATAGTCAGTAAAGTATAAGAATACAAAATTCAGTAGCTTTTCTGTGCACCAGTAATGACCTCCTTAAGAAATAAATTATGAAATCAATCCCATTCACAATAGCCACAAAATAAATAACTGGATAAATAAAAAATAAATAAATACCTTGTTATAAGTCTAAGGATGTAAGAGATCTCTACAATAAAATTTATAAATAATTGAAGAAAGAAACTGAAGAAGATCCTGGAAGTTCAAAAGACCTCACATGTTCATGAATTAAGAGAATTAATATTGTTAAAATGACCATACTACCCAAAGTAATCTAAAGATTCAATGCAGTCCCCATCAAAATACTAATAAAATTTTTCATAGAATTACAAAACCACCCTAAAATTCATGTGGAAGCCAAAAAAGACCCTGAATAGCCAAAGCAATCCTGAGCAAAAAGGAATGTTAGAGGTATCACACTATTCAATTTCAAAACACACGATAGGGCCAAAGTAACAAAAAAACAGCAGGATATTGGCATAAAAACAGACCTGTGGAACAATGGAACAGAAGACCCAGGAATAAATGCTTGTGTCTTCAGTCCACTGAATCCCATCAACAGTGCCAAAAGCATACACTGGAGAATGGACAGCCTCTTCAACAAATGGTGTGGGATATTCACATGTAGAAGACTGAAACTAGACGGCATCTCTCCACTCTACAAAAATCAACCCACTATGGATCAAAGACCCTAACACACGACCTGAAACTTTGAATGCGCTAGAAGAAAACAAAGGCAAAAGTCTGCAAGGTATTGTCACAGACAATGATTTCCAGAACAGAATTCCAATTGCTCACAAAACAAAAGCAAGAATTTACAAATGGAGTGAATGGCAACAAATGACAAAGCTTCTGCACAGCTTTGTGCAGAATCCATAACTGTTCAAATGATCTAAATAGACACTTCACAAAAGAAGATGTATGAATAGTACATAGAAGTATGAAAACAAGATCAATATCTTTAGCTATCAGTAAATATGAATCAAAAACTACATTGAGATTTCATCTCACCCCAGTTAGAATGGCCATTATTAAAAATCAAAAAATAACAAATGTTGATAAAGTTGTGGATTAAAAGAAGCCCTTATAGGTAGTTGGTGGGAATATAAATTAGTACAGCCACTATAGACAGTATGGAGATTCTACAACAAACTAAGAATAGAAATGCCATATGATCTAGCTATATTACTTCTGTGTATTTACCTAAGGAAGTGAAGTTAGCATATGATAAAGATACCTGAATACCCATGTTTATTGTGGCACTAATCACAATGTCCAGGTATCCAATCAGCAGATGAATGGATAAAGAAAACATAATATATGTACATAATGGTGTAGTCTTTGTCATAAAGAAGAATGAAATACTGCCATTTGCAGAAACATGGTTGAAACTAGAGCACGTTATGTTAAGCCAAATAAGACAAATATAGAAAGACAAATATCACATTTCTTTCTCATATGTGGAAACTAAAACAAAAACAAATACAAAAAGCAAAGATGACCTGAAAGTAAAATAAGGTCTATTAGGGTCCAGAAAGGGATTTGAGGGAGGCGGGAGAAAGAAGGGGAAAGGGAGTAAAAGAAATGCAGACAATATCAAATATCAACATATGCATGTATGGAAATGCCACAGCGAAACCCATTAATGTGTATAATTAGTTCATTTTTTATAATAATAAAATGGGTGGAGCTCAAAAATCAAATAGGATGGAATTTTCTAGAATGAAATAAAGATAGGTATTATAACTATGAAAATGTTTTACTCTAAGAAAACATGTCAAAATAGATAAGTGAAATAACTCTCATGGTAATCATTAAGCAGTTATCAGCAACATAAAGATATTGTGATCCCATGCATATATTTGTACATTGAGAAATTCTGCTAAGTGATAATATTTGTGCAGGATTCAGAGCAGGGCATGTTTTTGCTACTGCCGAAAGATTTTAATTTTACTTCCTTCACTAATGGCAATTTTAAACTCCTTTAAGATAGAAATTTTATTTCATTTTAACTTTTTAACCATAATAAAGTCTGTAAATGTACATATTAACCTAGACTGAAGGGAGGATCTTAAGTGTAAACAAATTCAGCTCATGTCTACATAATTTTCAAGAAAATGCTTAGGAGAAAACAAATGATATATATTGATATAAATGTATTATTTTGCACCCTTCCTCCAAAAGAAAAAAATTGTTTTTCCAGGATGGTGGCTGAACCCAGGCTTGCTTTATCAGTGAGCTACAGCCCTAGCCCTTTATTTTATTTTTTATTTTGAGATAGGATCTTACTAAATTGCTGAGGCTAGCTTCAAATTTCCTTCCAATTCTCTTGCCTCAGCCTCCTGAGTAGCTGAGATTACAGGTGTGTGCCACCGGGCCTGGATAGAAATATTTTTGATGACAAGGGTACTTATACTCCAGTTCTTAAGGAAATTTTTCTACTAGCAGATTCTGGTTATAACCAGTAACTATTTTTACAGTGAGAGTCCAGGGGATAACAAAATTTCAACTGCAATCTTAGAATAAAAAATAGAAGAAAATTTCTATCTTCCATTTTCTAATTGTACACTGGTTATTCATTTAGAGTAATTGAAATTTTCACTTGTCATTTAAATAAGTGACGTTATGAAGACACAGTCTTACTGTTTGTTGGACCAAAACTAGTCTGCTCCATATACACTGGGAAGAAAAATAAAAGTAATCAAACCTGTATAATGAAGATGCACTCTAATAAAGATTATTTCTCTACTCAACTGTGGATCATCTTGATTGATAAATATGATATTGTATAACCATCAAGTTCATTCTTTAAACAAGGAAACTGCAAATGTTCCACTCTTATGTAAGGATCTAATTTTATATCAGTAGTAAATATTATCAGGTTGATAGCATGTCTTATTATTTAGACCTCAGATGTCAAAATTTCAATGCTTTTACAAAATATTCTGGAAGATGGATACGGATGGTTTCAAATTGAGAGGGGAAAGCAAACAAATGTGATGTTTATTCATACACAGGGCCATTGGAGAAGAGTTTTTTTAACACAAAGGAAATTCATAAAGTAACAAAAAGCAAATGATGGCCCTCATCTAACAAAAAAGGCCTGTTTATTTAAAATAAATAAATCATAAAATGACTTACTTTTAAAGAATAAATCACACTGTATACAGAAACCCTAGATGAATAGAATAGTAATAGCACATTTCAAAAAAGCATGTACACATCCACTGTGTACAATCATTGAGCTAGTTTCTGAGGAGAGAAAAACAGGAAGGTAAAATCATTTTTGTGAGGTGCTAACAGCATGCTGTGGGAAACACCTACATGAGCCCTTTATGAGCTGGAAGCCAAATTAGTCTCTCAGCCCCTCCAGTTGTCCAACTGCAATGATATGGGTGAACTACAGAAGATGCTGGTGCTATTTGTCAATTGTGTACGTGCCTACTTGGTCCAAAAGTCAGACAGGCTGAAGGAGGACAGGAGAGGATGTGGGAGCCCAGCCACCTTTTACACCCGAAGTGAGTCAGCAGGTCCAAACACCACGCATGGGCTATACTGGGTGGGATCTGACACTGACTTTTTGAGGCTCAGTCATGCTATTGTTCACTTCCACATTTCAAAGCTCATACATAATTTTCTGTAGTGGCCAACTCTGGCCAAGACATGTAGATGGAAAGAAATTCTGCACATCATTATTCCAGCTGAACTAAATTGAGAGCGCTATCAAGGTTCATCTCTTACCATCTTGGAATCCCATACACATCTTTATTAATTACACATAAATTCTGAAATCTTACTTCCTCCTAACATGATTCGTTTTCCCCTTGTGCCACCATAAACATACAAACCCTCTTCTTCAATCGATTTATCGAGTCTTTTTATTTGTCTAGGTTGATGCTTATTCCTCTTCAGGATAGGTCACACTTCCTCTGTGTATTCTGTAACTTTAATACTGTGACATAAGGTTAACTACTATTAATATATTTTATCTTAGTTGATGAGAGTGGGAGAGGGAAAGGAAAAATGCTTAAGTTAAATGCAAATAAAAATATATTGAAAGCAGGGTGAAGCACAACTAATATGGTATTCATTCAAGCGGTTAGTCCTGAGGCCAGTTGATATTTTTACTCTTTTCTCACTACTGTTCTATGTTCCTCAGCAATCAGCTCCACTGTTTGTGATTCCTTGTGCAATTGAATGAATAAAACCTTTATTCCTAAAGTATGTGGGTCATTAGCACCCAGACTCTATTGGGTTGATGTGATTTCCTGTTACTACTAATCACAGAGTATGGGGATACCCATAGAGCATCCCAAAATGAATCATTTTCTTTACACTATATTTTCTAGTACGGAATTATCACTATTTCTCCTTCATAATCAGGATCAGTTTCCCCAGCCCATACAGTCTTCTACTGCTTTATTGCCTGGTTTATTTTACTTGCATGAGTAGCCTAAAAAGGTCACATGGCAAACTCAACTTCCAATTATTTGAAATCAATGCTGAGTCCTCTAGAAAAAGTATAATTTTCTGATACTGATTTATAATATAAAATGCATGTTTGCATGTATAAAAGTGATACTGAAAGTTCTTTTTTCTTTTCTTTTTGTATTATACTTGCCTTGCTTGATTATCCTTCTCACTATATAATGAATTGAAAAGTTGTTCCTTAACCTGACCCCCCCAAGCAGTTTTAAAATCATCTGTAAATTACCTGTCGGATGAGTTCACAGAGTTCTCTCCAGAATGCATCTGATTTTAGTACTTTCAGTAGATCATTCTACTTTTTTCAATTTATCTGTGTTTTTTAAATCTCTCAGATTTTCTCCTACATCTTTAAAATGAAACTTCCTTTCAAGTAATTAACCTATGGGCTAATGAATGCTCAGAGTACCTATTCTCTCAGATTTTGATATTACTCTTTAGTTTATCTGGGAAAAGTCCTCTTAGATGATGATAATTCTTTTGGTCCTTAGGTTCGAAGATTTTTTTTACTACATCTTACCAATAATAAAATTATACAATTTATTTAATAAAACTCAAAATTTACTGTTTATGTTATAGAGATATTGGTCTGTACTACTTCTATGTGCATAATTCAGTGATCATTCTTTTGCAAGTGTTGAATTCTATTTCATTAGTAGTGTGTGATTTTCATCATATTTCTAAACACACAATGCATATAAAAGGTTCAGGGAGTGATGTACATATATCTCACTTAAAACAACAAAATAGTATGCTTGCATTTTTATAAGATATTGCAAATACCACTGACAGCCCAGTTTTAATATTTCGCTTCTGAGAAGGAAGCATGAAGTCATTGAATGTATTTAAAGTTATTATGTCTTCTCATTTTAACATTCATTGCATATATTTATTCAATAAATATTTCACTATGACCTAATATGTAGGTTGTAATGATCTAAACTTGGGAATCTAGAAGTGTATGGAATTGGAATAGTTTTTTTTCTCTCAGCATTTGACTATACACTGCCTCTCACTTTCTTGATCTGCTCTCATGTCTAATAACCTTGAACTCTACTTCATTTCAAAGAATACATTGCAGGTTTATACCCTAGATCTTTTCATCATCTGTAATAGCCACCTCTTATTCTTAAACTAATCATAATGTCAAGTACACCATTATCTGACTAATACCTTCTATTTCCCAGCTCAGTGAATGTATTACTCTAATTACAATATTCCTTCTAATTCACCATGATCTACTTGTATCTTTTTCTTGTCTCATATTACTATTACATCTTTTCCCACACATAACTATTAAACCCCATGATTGATCATTGTAATCATTCTGTTGCAAACACAATCATTCCCTTGAAACTCTTTATTTTTCATACTAAGTTGGCCAAAATACAACCGTGGTCCATGAATTATAACAATAACTTGCTGACTATGAATAAAAAACCCAAAGTTTTGCTGAGTCTTCTGATTTAAATCCATGATCAATGATACCAATGAAACTCTCATCACAATTTTACAATTACTGTATTTCATTACTTGAGCTATTATTTCCATCTGAAAGATAGCTATTTTAATTTTTTCTGACTTCAAACATTTAACATTTCCTGCCTGTATATTAACATTCAACTTAAACTCATTTCTCTTCCATGGCAGCAAAGCTTTATAACTTCATGTACAATCTATCTATACATTCTCTGACCTTAATTCCATTTCTTTCTTTTTTTAATCCCACTCTTCTGTAGCCTTTGCTGCCATCAATATTTCAGAATATGTTTAGTCAAGGTGTCAAGATTATCAGTGATTTCAAATTGCTAAACATAATGGCCAATTCTTTATTCCAATCTTGTGTTACAACAGCATCTAACACAATTCTCAGATTAAGGAAAAAGTGTTCACTTCCCTTGGCTTCCAAGGATCTTAGATGCTTGGCTCATTCATCATTGGCTACTAATTCTTAATTTCCTTTGTTTCTCCTCATTTCTTTGTATATAAACCATAGAGAGCTACACATGTCTACTCTTGAAATATTTTGCTTTTGGCTCACGCTCACTATCAGAACTTTTATTCTGTGTCATGCCCCGTGTATATTTTCATATCTCGAAGAGTTACAAATTTAAATCTCTAGCTAGAATTTCTCCTCCAGGTTTGACAAACTCATCTGAATGTCTATTTGGTATCTCTAACTTGACTGCCTCATAGATATTCATACATTAAAACATCTTCTGGGAGCAGTGGTGCATGCCTGTAATCCCAGTACTTGGGAGGCTGAGACGGGAGGATAGCAGGTTCCAGACCAGCCTCAGCAACTTAGTGAGAGCCTGTCTTAAAATTTAAAAAACACACCGGGTGTGGTGGTGCACACTTGTAATCCCAGTACTTGGGGAGGCAGAGACCTGAGGATCCAGGTTCACAGCCAGCCTCAGTTAATTAGTGAGGCCCTCTGCAACTTCGTGAGACCGGGTTTCAAAATAAAGTATAAAAGATAGGGCCGGGGGTGTAGCTCGGAGGTAAAATCCCCCTGGGTTCAATCCCCGTACTGCAAAAAAAATAAAAAATAAAAAATAAAAAAACAAACAAAAAGCCGGGCAGTGTAGGTTGGAGGTAAAATACCCCTGGGTTCAATCTCTAGTAAAAAAACAGAAACAACAAAAACAAATCCCCTCAAACTCTGAGCTCTTTAAATGCTCTCCCAGCCTCAAAAAATATTACTGTCATAGTTACATCATATTAGTTATTACAAACTTTAATTTTCTATTTGGTCAGGGCAAAATATTTGGAGTCCTCCTTGTCTATTTGCTTTGGCTTTTGTTTTTGTTCTTCCTCTGATATCTTACATATCTATGTAGTAAACTTGCCTACTTTATATTCAAAATTAACCTAAATCCAAACATTTGTCAGTGTCTCCATTGTTACCATTATAGTTAAAGACATAAAAATAGGTCAAAAGCAATACAGCTAAAACTTCCCACCTACTCTGTCTTTGCCCTTGATTATGTTTCATTGTCTAGTATCTGTAAAACAATGGTCAGTTTGCATTACTACAGCTCAGAATCTTCCAGTGGCTTCCCATCTTGCTTAGAGTACAAGCTAGCGCTCTCACAGGTTGACAGGCTCTTACGCCATCATCAGCCTGTGTGTGCACTCTGGGTGTTTGCCTCAGAGGGACTGGAACCCCCATCATTGGTGCTGTGCCCTCCCCACTCTCTCATTCTCTTAGAACACAGCTGCCAGTCTCCTCTGAAGACTGTCCTGAGCAGCTGCAGCCCAATGCAGGCAGAGGGCTGATTTTCTTTTAGAATTTACATTCTCTCAGGCAGCCTTTGGTTTAAGGAATTACTTGGGCTGGGATCTGCAAACCCAGCCGTGTTGACTGCAGTTGGGATCAAATCTGAGAAGCCATTCATACTGCAGAGCTCTGCGGAAGGATCAAACCGAGTCAGGGAGTCTGCCTCAGCCAGTCTCACTCTGCTCCTTCCTCTTCCTTTTTTGTTTACGCTGTTTATTTATCAAATTTTCTGGAAATATTTTCATAATAAGGCACTCCTGTCTGTGTACTCTGAGGGTCTGTTTCTGGAGATCCAAATCCAAAACAATTCCTCCCTTAAGTTACCTCTTTGGCCACATCTATTACTTTACTCCTCGTGTTCTCAGCTCCAGCTTCTGTTCCTGAGCTTTTCCTTCCACCCACAAGAGATATGTCCTATCCTCACTTTTGCATTTGCCCCCTCTATCTGAAATGCTCTTCCCCAAAGATCTTTATGATTCAGTTGCTCATCCTTAGCCTCTCCAATCTTTGCTCGAATCACACAGACTCAGGGAATAGACCTCTGTTTTAAATACAGTGAGATTCCTCACTCTCAAAACACTGTCTCCCTATCTGCCTTCCTATCTTTGTTTTCTCCATTGCAGTTATCAACTATAAAGAATAATTGTAGGCAAGTTTCTTTATTTACTGTCTTTTACCAGTAGAATGAAAACACTTTAAAGCTAGCAATTTTGTAGGAATGTCCAGGACCTTGAATACTCCTTGGCCCACTACTAGAGAGAGTAAGAAAACTAGTTTGGTGATTATTTAAATAAATGTGCATTCAAAAACAATATGCAGATGATTTAGTGATTATGTATTTATACATTAAAAATAACTTATCCCATATATCATTGTGGGACATGATTTTGTCATTCACATTGTGTTTTTGAGATTAATATGCAAGTGATCCCTAATGATAAATTCAAAGTTTGTTCATTTTTAATATTTTATAGCATTCTGTAATTTGTGTATAATTTTGAGAAGTGGGGAGGTAGAGTTTTAGTCAATGTTATTTAAATAGCTGCTACAATTTTCCAAATTTCTTACTATACAATAGAAAATTTGCATGTTTAAATAAATTTGCCAGCTACAAAAATATTGTAATAATGTATAAAGTAATTCAGTAAGAGAAAATATTATTTCAATAAGTAAGCATTGCTATGATTCTATGTTTTGACTTTTAGGTTTTTATCTCAAATTTAAATCTGAATCTTTTCCTGTGAAAACTGCATTGTTATATCTTATAAATAACATTATGCTGAGAGAGTTTTACAATCTCAAAACAACTATCAAATAACAGCAATGACAACAGAACACTTTCTGCATAGATAGGCGAGTGATGAAAAGTCTCATAGTGTAATAATATATCCTTTTTTCAAACTCGGGCAAGGTAGTCTAAAATACCAGCATTCTAGCTCAGTCTTCAGTTTAGAATAGTTAATGAAATGCTTTTCACAATGAAGAAACACAATTTAAGTGAATTATAACATACAAATCTCTATTAAAATCTGTGATACTAGTCATATATTTGTGAAATGTAAATCATAAGAAACAATTTTCTTAAGAGCTCAGAGTTAAATATGAGGATCTTACAGTTTTGAAATCTTACATAATAGATTTCTGTTTTGAAATGTTCTTATATGATGGTGGGTTGATAAAGGCATAGATATGAAATATATTGAAACAAATTTCTTTTAAAATATTTGTTTAGTGTCAGAACAAAATGCTCTTTGTGAATCACAGGGCCAATATTAACAGTCACCTTGATTTTCCAGCTTATGAAATGCTATTTGAAATGTTATCAATCTATAGAAAATTGTCTTCCTTTTCGCAACTGTCACCTTGAAACAAAACAAGGCCCCCTTTGTCACTGCATTTTAGTGGGAAGAGCTCTGCAATGTAAGGCAGAAGTCCTGGATTCTAGGCCTCCTGTACCCAACATTGAAAAGAGATGATGAAAACCTGTAAAAGAGATGACTAATGTCTATGGACTTACTCAGATCCAAGTAGCATTCCTACATTTAAGACAGTATTTAGTTGTTAGAGATACCTCTGCATAAAACACAGTATTTTCACCAGAATGTGATCTATAACTTAAAATAATACATTTTTACAGTGTTTATTCATTTTAGCTAAGTCAGATAGTGAAGTAACACATTATGTTCTATAATGAGAAACATCATCATCATTATTGAGGAAGCAATTTCAAGGTACCTCCTAATAATGAAGATGTTACACATTAAAATGTTTTCAATTACAAATAAAATGTCTAACACAAACGCATGAGTCAATGCAGACACTATTCCTGTCTTATGAAGAAATTCTGTTTGTACCACCTCACTAGAAAAGCTTGCTCTCATTCCTCTCCAACTCAGTGTTCAGTGACATAGTAACAACTTAAATTCTAGCCAGGAATGGTGGCACATGCCTGTAACCCCAGTACTTGGGAGGCTGAGACAGGAGAATTGCTGGTTCGCAGCCAGTCTCAACAACTTAGTGAGACCCTCAGCAACTTAGTGAGTTTTTCAAATAAAAAATCAAATAGGCCTAGGAGTGTAGATAGGAGCTGAAATCCCTCCGGGTTCAATCCCTAGTACCACAAAACAAAGAAACAAAACAAACAAACAAAAAACCCCAAACTTAAATTCTGACATAGTGGGACTATTTCACCAGGGAAACTGGTAAACACTACAAACCAGGTACTTGTTTTTGAGAGGCAATTTACCAACACCTCACTGCATGTCCTGTTTCTTTGAATCATGGTGGTCTCAGAGACTGCTTTTGCCCAATAGCTTTTAGCATAAATGATACTGTGCCAGTTTCTTAAATGGTTCTTCAGAAATTGGCGTCCATTTTTATCTCTTAAAATATTTGCTCTTAAAAAATGCTAAGCAATAAATGACATGGTGCATGTGGATGAAAACTGAGACTCTCTGCCAACTAACTTCATTTTTAATATTGAACCTGCCACTCACCTTGAGATGCAGCCTTCAGCCATAATTGAATTACTCCAGTTGACAAGACATGGAGCAGAAATTAGCTGCCTTTGCCAAGTTCAGCCCAAATGCCAGATTTGTGAGTAATACAGTTCCTGTTTAAGTATCAAGTCACTACATTTTGGGGTGGGTTACAATGATAAGATAGATAACTGAAACATAGACACAGCTTAAAATTAGAAAAACTAGAAAAGAAACCTGGTTTCAATAACATCTTATTTCAAAATTCTTTTAATATCACCATGTTTTTTCCCTACTTCCCCAGCAATGGTAGTAGTGGAAAATGAAAGAATAGGTCTCTTATCATTAAGGAAAAATGTAGATAAAAAATAAATCTTGTGCTTTAACTCAGTTTTTCTAACTTTTTTTGACAGATACTTTCAAAGACACTATAATGGAAGAATTGTTTGCCTTCTAAGTCAATGTTATAAGAATATATCATTATTGACTTCTTTTTTGGATTATACATTTCCATATAACAAGCATCAAGTTGGAAATCAAGTCATTGATCTTGTTAAGCATTTAAAATTGGTATCTATTTTGTTTGCTTATTTTCTGACTACCATAAATACCATGAGTTTTAATATTGGTAGAATTGTCAAGAAACAATCAAGAATCTGAAGAAAGCCTACAGAATTAGAGAAAATCTTTGCCAGCTACTATTCTATTAGAGGACTAATATTTAAAGTATATAAAGAACAAAAAAACTTAACACCAAAAAACCAAATAACCTAATAAAAATGGGCAATACATTTTTGAGTAGACACTTCTCAAAAGAAGAAATACAAATGACTAGCAAATATTTGAAAAAATATTCAACATCATTAGCCATCAGGACTATGCAAATCAAAACTACACTGGGAGCCAGGTGTGGTGGTGCATGCCTGTAATCCCGGTACCTGGGAGGCTGAGCAGGAGGATTGCAGGTTCAAAGCCAGCCTCAGCAATTTAGCAAGGCTCTCAACAACTTAGTGAGACCCTGTTTTCAAATAAAAAATAAAATAGTGCTGGGAGTGTAGTTTGGAGGTAGAATGCCTCTGTATTCAATCCCTAGTACCACACACACACAAAATAAATAATAATAATAATAATAATAATAATAATGATATTAATTATAATAATGATAAATTACACTGAGATTTCATCTAACTTCAGTTAGAATGGCAATCAATAATGAATGATGGTGAGGATGTGGGGGAATAAGAATTCTCATACACTGTTAGTGGGATTGTAAATTAGTACAACCACCATGGAAATTTCTCAAAAGACTAGAAATGGAATCACCATATGACCCAGCTATACCACTCCTCACTGTTATTCCAAAGAATTAAAGTTAGAATACTATAGTGATACATGCATACCCATGTTTATAGCAGCACAATTCAAAATAGCCAAATTATGGAACCAACCTAAGTGTCCATCAACAGATGAACGGGTAACAAAAATGTGGTATGTACACATAATAATGTTTTACTCAGCCATAAAGAACAAAATTGTCATTTGCAGGAAAATTATAGAACTAGAGAACATTATGCTAAGTGAGATCAGCCAGTCTCAGAAAGTCAAGGGTCAGTTGTTACTCATATGTGGAAGATAGAGAGAAAATAACAAAGAAAAGATCCTTCATGAAAATGAGGAGAGAGACCAGTAGAATAGTGGAAACAGATTGGGGGAAGAATAAGGGGAAGGGAAAAAAAAGGCTTGCAGAAGAAACAAACTAAATAATATTATATACATATATAAAGCTATCACTACCAAATCTCATTAGCATGTATGAGAGAGAAGGGGTAGCAGGGTGGGATGTGGAGGGAAATACACCAAGTATTCTTATATAAATGTATAACTGAATCTCACTATGATGTATAATTACAATGCACTAATAAGATTCTAAAAATATGAAAATTAAAGTATCAAATGTAGAAGAAACTGAATATATGATTCATTTTATATCAAATTATGATAACACCAAAATTAGTTATAGGGCAATGTCACCATAGGGCATATTTCTCCCTCTGGAAATATAATTTCTTTTATGGATGTTTAAAAGAATGCAAAATGAAGACAATCAAATTATTAATAACTTAACGTGTGAGCCATTGTAGATATTTCAGGGAGTACATTAAATTATTTAGTAGCCCGGTTTTAGTGAGTAAAAAACATAAAATTGCAAATCAAAACATGAAACTGATCTCTAACTTCATTGACTTGGATTTTGATGACATGTCACCTTGGCTATTGTGGTGACCTAAATTTTTCTGCTAGTATCTTCCTATTTTAGCCACATAACTTCCAGAAACAATTCACTAATGTAGGATTCTATTTAAACAAACATTGAATATACTATTTATTCTTTAAAGACTAAATCCCAATCTCTTATATTCTATGCAAACCTTCTCTGTTCATATTTTAAAATTTAATTCTACTTCTTATCAAAGTAGGTTGCTTTTTTCTCCTCTGATATTTTCCACACAATTCCATCACTGTAACTTTGGTCATATTGACTCCTCTTGCAGAAAGCACTTTTCCCTCATCTATATATGCTGAAGGTCAAGTCAAACATAAAGACCTATTAAAAAGCATGCATGAGCCGGGCGTGGTGGCACACGCTTGTAATCCCAGTACTTTGGGAGGCGGAGACTGGAGGATCCAGGTTCGCGGCCAGCCTCAGCTCTCTCTCTCTCTCTCTCTCTCTCTCTCTCTCTCTCTCTCCCTGTCTCTTTCTCTCTACTTAGTGAGGCCCTCTGCAACTTCGTGAGACCCGGTTTCAAAATAAAGTATAAAAAAATAGGGCCTGGGGTGTAGCGCGGAGGTAGAACCCCCCTGGGTTCAATCCCCAGTACCACAAAAAGAAAAAAAAATGCATGAAATACTCCAAACTACCCACATCCACAGTAAAGGCTCATGATTCTACAAGTTCAAACCTCTATTATTGTATCTTATTTATGTTAATATTTGTACTGTTAATAATTCTTCAGTTTCCAATCACATTTCTTTCTCTTATCATTAATATTAAGTTTTAATTTAGTAAATAGTACTACAGACAGTAAATACATTTCCTATTTATTTTGTAGTTAGTTGTGATTGGGTAATAACATAATGGCCAATTATTTTAAGGATTGTCGTGACCTTTAAAACCACTAGATTTTGGTTCTCCTTTTAATTTTTCCTCTCTCCCATGGTCTGACACTTGGACATGGTGCTCTTATGAGGATGTACAGATAATGATAATAGTCAAAGGAAAGGAGAAGCAAGAGACAGGAGCTCTGAGCTCTGCATGATCTAGTAGAAACATGCTGTCTTTTTACACTGAACACCAGTTGATCTCATTGTTATACAGGTGAAAAAATATGATGCTACAGCATCCTAGTCTACACATCCTAACTGATACACTAGTGTACTAGACACTGCTAAACTTTTGAGTATAGAAACTGTGTAGAAATGTGAAATTATGTATTCACTTTCTTCTCCATCTTTTCTATACTTAGCTCAGAGTTTTGCAAACACTAGGCATTCAAATATCTTTGTTATATTGCATGCACTGAATGATAATGTTATTTGAAAATGTTGAATTATATGCTTTTGTTTATTAAGTTGAGTTTTGTCTTATCAGCATTAACTTTTTCTTAGTGCCACCTATTAAAATAATTGAAAATCATTATTTGCAAACAAATAAGATATTCATGGTTTCCAATAAAAGTATTTTCAGAATAAGATTATGTATATAGGAGTGAAACATTGGTAGAGAGGATAGAGGCAAGAAGACTTCATGAAGTATCTGTACCTCATTTACAGAAATGCTATGTACATAAAGGAATCTCTTTAAAATGATCCACAAAGCAAATGATATTTCAATAGTAAATATCACAAAGACTAAAGGAAATATAAATCTAATTCAGAATTATTCAATAAAGGTCAGTAGGAAGTAGGGGGAAATAAAAGAACATCGGATAATAGGAATTTTTAATAATTTCCTCATAAGAAAGGTCAATCAAAGTTATTTCCCTGTTGCTTTCAAGACACATACATACACACATACTTGACAATTAAAAATTGCTGGGTAGTATTAAAAGAAAAATCATTGACATCAGCAATATTTTTAAGTGAAAAAATAACTAAATCCTTTTGTATTAATTCACCACTGCATATAAGAACCATGATATAAAACAAGCAAACAATTCAACAACAAGAACAGAGTTAAGATTTTGCTAATTCTTCTAGCGTAGATAATAGCTCTCCCCACAAATGGCTACTGTCATCTTGTAACCAGAAAGGTAGAAGTGATACTGAAGGCTGCCTCTGTGCAATTTTATTATTAAACATATTTCTGGGTCACAGAGACCTTGCAGCATCTTTAAAAGCTAGGAAAAATATGCTATTCAAACTATTTTTTCACATAAATTCAAATGGACCACGGATATCATGAACCTACGTAAACCTCTGAATCAGAAGAATTTGCCATGGTATTTGAGAGTAATTTTCCCTTTCTTTTTGGTGTTCTTATACTCCACATTAAGAATAAATCATTCATGGCTTTAATGTATCTACTTAAAGAGTTCCACAGTCCATATTGGTTTATTTTCTGCCATGTTTAGATTATTCATTAAATGTAGGCAAAAGATAATATAAAAATCTAACCCACTTTTCTAGGACTGGAAAATAGATGGTAGCAGTAAAAACTCAGAAAATTCAGAATTGTTTAAGTACAGACACAGCTGATTCAGTTTGGGGATGTGTTCAGTTTGATGTGCTTGTGGTACTTTTGGGTAGAGAATGAAGGAAGGTAAACCCAAGATGATCTCAACCTCAAGTTTTGTTCCAAAGCTCTGATCTTGACCAAGCAAATCTCAAGTGCAACTTTTGTCTTCACTTTCTGATCTTGAAGCAGGGTGTGGTGGTGCACATTTGCAATCCTAGTACTGGAGAGACTGAAACAGCCTCAGTAATTTACTGAAACCCTCAGCGGTTTAGTGAGACCATGTTTCAAAATAAAAAATAAAAATAGCTGGAAGTGTACCTTGGAAGTAGAATGCCCTTGGCTTCCATTCCCAGTGCCAGTAAAAAAAAAAAAAAAGAAAGAAAAGAAAGAAAGTTTTGATCTTGAAATCAACATACGCAAGGTCATTGATCCCAGGAGACTGGGTGAACTGTGAGGTGAGAAGTGCCATGGGTCTAGGGGGTTATGCAAAACAGCAATATGCAGAATATGGGGAAAGATAAGTGTGCTCATGAAAAGATAGTAAAAGTCAGAATGAGGAAACACAGAAATTAACAGAATAGTGTTTCAATATCATCAAATGAAGTGATGTCCATTAGATTTGGGGATTAGGAAGTTTTTGATGACCTTCATAATGATAGCACTTTTAGCTGAATGCTGAGACCAGAAGCCTGGCTACAGGGGGCGGGGGTGAATGGTGAATGAGAGGTTCAAAGGTGGACAGAGAGAGTCAAAGCTATTCTTCTCAGAATTTCCGAGAAGAAACGGAAGAGAGAAACTTTGAAGTAGGTGAAAGAAGGGAAGGTCTGTACTGGCATATCAAAGACATTTTTATCTTCTACCTAAAAATCTTCCTTTCAAGTGTATTTAATGGTCTGGATGTTGATATAAGTTGAAACATGATAAAAGATTTCTCTTTGTGTTTGAAAAATCAGTCTTTGATATGACTCTTTTAGTCCTGTGGTTCTTACTTATCGTTAAAATATACATTTTTAATATTACATTATTCATTTGAATAAAAAATACAACATCTTAAAATATTTTTGGTGGAAGTATGAGAAGCAAGTGGATTCCTCAATATTTGAATCAATTTTTATTTTTTATTTATTTATTTACTTTTTTTGCGGTATCGGGGATTGAACGCAGGGGCGTTCTACCTCCACGCTACGCCCCCGGCCCTATTTTTTATACTTTATTTTGAAACCGGGTCTCACGAAGTTGTGGAGGGCCTCACTAGGAAGAGAGAGAGAGAGAGAGAGAGAGAGAGAGAGAGAGAGAGAGACAGGGAGCTAAGGCTGGCCGCGAACCCGGATCCTCCGGTCTCTGCCTCTCAAAGTACTGGGATTACAAGCGTGCGCCACCACGCCCGGCTTGAATCAATTTTTAAATGTAATTTTATGCATAGTCTATAAGGAAACAGGAGAGGTATGTGCAATATTTGAACCCCACCCAGCATTGGTATTGACTCAAAAATAGACACTAACACATGGGAATATGGGAATGACACAGTGTGAAATAACCAATTCTGATTGAACAACAGCAGGAACAACCTGTTCAGCCAATAGCACACCAATAGGAAAGTGCAATAAGAGCAGTACATCCTCTATAGATAATTTACAAACAGTAATAAAATGGAATAAAATTGGGTATGAATTTTATTATTCGCCAGGCACCAACAATTCTAAACAGTGTCTGTGATAAGATACTCCTATTTTTCTTGGCATCAGATTCACCATTTAACTATTATACAGGTATGTATTCACTGATTGATTCTGTTAACCAATGAATGTAAAGTATTTTAAAGCTCCCTCTAGGTTCCTGCCATCTCTGGCTGAATTTAAGTCTGAAAAGTAAAAAGTCAAGATGTGTACACATACATGTGTACACAAGATGTGAACGCTGAGGAACTAAATCTTCTGTTGACTCGTTTCAAGTTTCCTGATAATTAAAAGAAAGGGTAAGTAATAATTCTTATATGTGTACACTATGCCTGGTTAACCTAGAAACTTTGCATATTTTAACTATGCTGACTTCATTCCAACCAATTGAATTAAGTTCTCTCATAATGACAATTTTATACACGGAATAAAGTGAAATTCAGGAAGTGACATGACCTAGCAGAGAACATAGAACCACTAACTGGCAAAATTAATACACAACTCCAAAGTCTGTTCTTTTAAAATTTTATGGCAAGGTTTTTCTAATTACAATTTTTTCAAACTGCTGACAACACTGTAAATTTCTCTTTTTTTCTTTATGAAACAAGCATGGAGAGAAATAAGACAGTACAAATATAGTTAAGATCAAATTAAACAAATTATGCTGCATAGAACAAGTTTACAGGAACACATTTAAAGTTTCAGTGACCACTCTTAGTTGGTATTATAAAATGCTTCGAAATTCTAGAAATAAACAATTCATAATTTTAAAAAAACTGCTTTGAAGTGAGGAAACTACAGGACATGGCTTCAAGATGTGGGCTTACAGTTCTCAGTCATCTCTCTCTCATTTCAACACGTGGGCTCTCTTCACAACTTCATATTGCTGCTCTACATAAGACAGAAAGGATTTTTTTCAATACTCAATAATATGAAGGAAAATGTATGCACAGCACAAATGTCAAGGAGAAATACCAAATGCATTAAATTGGTCATGCAATTTCTTCTAAATAACAGTACACTTAAAAAATGACATCCTAAATGATATCCTAAAAGCTATAATGTCTGCAAAAGTCTTTACAATGTACAACATCGCAGTACAACATTTTAAACCAATTATTTCATTAACTGCACTGCTATTATAAGTAGGACAGGTTTTCTTCAGTGAATGAATAGAGATGCAGATCAGCTGTGGTAATAATAGAAGCGGGGTATGAATAAGACCTTTATGTACCAGTAGTTCTGAAAGTGTTAGCAAACTAAGAGGCAAATTAGAAACTGAAGGTGATGTCAGATTTTTGTGTGAATTATAAAGAAAGAGACTAGAATCTTTTATTTCACCATATTACCTGTCAAAGCCAAACAGGGAGCTAAGATTTGGTTTATTTTTATATAAATTATAAAACACTAACTACTATTCTGACCTTTCCAGTTTTACTGTATGGAGATTACAGAGGATTTGGTTGCAAGGTATAATTTACATAGTCCTGTCATTTATATGCAAAAATATAGGCAAGATACTTTTTAAAGGTATAAAACACAGAAGAGTTTTATAGGCAATTTTCAATTCTTATTGTAGAGCATAAATACTTAATACTGAATGCTCTTCCTTCACATTAATGTTCTTTCTAAGCAGAGATTTTTTATTGCAGTATGTGAAAAAAAGATGAATATTGATTTATATTTTGGCTAATTGAGGAGCTACTATCTAAACTAATATTTGGATCTAGTCAATATCCAACAGTGACAAAAAGAAGAACCCATGTTGTTATGAAAAACAAGTTTTAGCCTTTCCTCACGTTTGGCGAATGTGCTGTTTATGAAAATATGATAAATGATTTATTAGCTAATAGGTGAAATATATGAAAGACAAATACTTAAAATAACCAGTGTACTAAAGAAAAAGAAGGGAAGTGTTAGTTGAGAATAGTTACTAATTATTTTTCATTTTTACAAGAATCAACTAAAATATTCAAACTTAAGAACTTTTTTCTTCATCAAAAATTCAGAATATATACCTCTAAATTAAATATCTTCATTATACATTGAACACAATTCAACATCATAATAAAAGAATGAAGAGATAACATATTTCCACCTCTATATGTGGTATTTGGGCTACCCATACACACAGAGACATGATCATTCATGAATACCTATATACACTCTACAAACAGAAAAACAGGTTATAAGGAACTCTATTAACACAAAAACTTTTATGATTACACGTAAAAATGTTATTGTATATTTATATGCTTTCTGCCAAATTATATAGCAATTCAATTGTTTGGAAAATGTTACTTACAAACTTTTTAATCATAAAAATTTCTTCTTATACAAAAAATATATTTGTGTTGTAGTTGACTTACACATTCAGCATTTGGGGGTGAATTTCAGCTCTTTCACATCCTATAGCTATGGGATAATGGACAAATTTAGCAGTAGTATTTCCTCTGCTCATTCTACCTAAAAATTAAATAACACCTGAATCATTCTAGTAAATATTAAAAGTAACATATAATATTTACAGCATGCATTCCAATGTATGGTAAGTACTTCAAAGGATATTTTCTTTTCCTTGCTTTTATCATTTCAAGATTTATAGTTAAAATTTATTTTATATTATTTTTTTGTCTTTTTAACTATTTTCAATATAAGCAGCTAACATTTCAAAATATACCCAGCATTAATAAAGATTTTAGAAAAATTGTTCTTCATTCTTTCATAAATTAATCTTCTGGTTTATTGAAACATAGTTCTCAGTAACTATTTTGGATGTGACCCTTTGAGAAAAAAACTTTTAAAATGATTTATGGAAAATATGTTAAGAGGAAGCTTTCTTTTCCAAACTAGGTCAAAATCTTTGAGCAAAATCACTCAAACAAGAACAAACACCAGAGTAATACCAAATCATACATTTTTGTATTCTCTATTCCTGATGCAGTTTGGTAATAGTAAGCATTTCACCAAAACCTATACAGGCCATTTTATCTTTAAAATTTTGTAAAGATCATTTTTTTCTTACTCTATCATTTGATAAATAAAACCAACTGCAACAACCTTTTGTAGTTTTTAAGGGAAAAGTAGTCTAGAAAGCTTTCTCATGAAATTTTTAATATACTAAAGAATTTTATTTAATCTCAAATATTCTAAAATCTGTTTGTTTTGCATTTCAAAATGAAATTATATACAAAATAATTTGAAATAAAATTTTCCTAAAATAATTTATTTTGTGCTATTATAAGAAATAGTCAAGTTGTACAGATTGGGAACAATCAAAATAAGGAGCTAAAAGATATACTAGGACCAACTCACTAGGAAACTGTGCAATAAAATAAAAATACTGCAGACCAGAATGTACTTTAAAAAAAACCTAGGAGCCAGGTGTGGTGGCACAGGCTTGTAATCCTGGTACTTGGGAGGCTGAGACCAGAGGATCCGGGTTCGTGGCCAGCCTCAGCTACTTAGTGAGGCCCTCTCCAACTTAGTGAGACTCTGTTTCAAAATAAAGTATAAAAAATAGGGCTGGGGGTATAGCTCGGAGGTAGAATGCCCCTGGGTTCAATCCCTAGTACAGCGCAAAAAAAAACCCCTAAATATATAATCCTACCATTCTCTGAATGGACATGTTTGTTTATACTTAGAAAGGAAGATAAAAGGGCCCATGGTCTACCACAAATACCCCTATATTTTCTAGTTACTGAAATTAATTACAATGAACAATCTAAAGGAATATTTTCATCTAACTTCTCCTAGCAGCCCCCAATCCTCTAGCAGAGAGGCTATATCATATCAGCCACTTCATCAATTTTTATATATCCGCTAGCCATTTTTTAAGATTAGCCCAAGAACCATTCTCAGATGACCCTTTTGAATTTCCAGATCATGACATTAAAAAACAGTGACAGTTAGCCCGGGGGTTGCAGCTACAGTTTCCTTCCTTCAGTTAAAGTTAAGGCTACGAAGTCAGCTCCAGGGAAGAGACACATACCTTCCATCTTCCACGGTCAAAAATTATTTTTTCTGAGAAATGATCCTTATAGATCAAGAGTCAAAATTTTTCTATTAAGGAAGACTCTCACAAACAGGTGAAATATATAAGAAGTGTTGTTCACCTAAAAATATAGAATAAATGTGCTGCCTTTATTTTTTTAGGTAGGAGGTAATGAACAGAAGCAGAAAAAAATAAACAGTGAGGCTCAGTGGCAGAGGTAAACATATATTTTATTAAAATTCACCTGTATTTAACAGTCATTTCATTGCATTATTTCTTCTGCCTTCCAACAAATTAATCTTTTTTGTCATATCCCCCAGTCACCTTACAAAGCAAAACAAAACAAAACAACAATAACAAACAAACAAGTACACTAAAATAATGTGAAAATGTAGAGTTTTTAATCCTAATATCAGGCAATGTGAGTGAATCAACCTTATTCGCACATAGTTATATTGAGCAGATGGAGCTGGTATCTTACTTGTTTTTCTTGAAATCCATATAGATTTTGCTCTAAATAGAAATATATGCTTTTGTCAGAATTAGGACATGTTTTGCATTTTTATATCCAGGTTACAATAAATGCATATATGCCAAATAATGTATATGAAGAATTGTTTAAGAATCTTTGAGTCTGTAAAATGATGCAAGCCTATCATCCCAGCTACTAGGGAGGCTGCAGTAGAAGAATAGCAAGCTTGCCAGGCATGGTGGCGCACGCTTGTAATCCCAGTACTTGGGAGGCTGAGACTAAAGGATCTGGGTTCGCGGTCAGCCTTAGCTACTTAGTGAGGCCCTCCGCAACTTAGTGAGACCCTGTTTCCAAAAAAAAATAAAGAATAAAAAATAGGGCCTGGGATGTATCCTGGAGGTAGAATGCCCCTGGGTTCAATCCCCGGTACCACAAAAGAAAATTAAAAATTAAAAAAAATAGCAAGTTCAAGGTCAGTCTGGATAATTAGTAAGAATGTGGTAGTTTCAGTCCATGGTCTTCTGACACCAAGGCAGAAACATCATACTGGAAACATGTGGCATAGAAAAGTTGCTCAGCACATGGCAACTAGAAAGCAGGGGTGGGGAGGAAATGACCAGGGACAGATAATCCCCAAGGCCATGCCCCCAGTAACTGACTTCTTCCATCTCTACCCCACCTGCCTATAGTTTTCACCACCACCCAGTTAATGCATCCAAGTTATCAATTCACCAAATGGATTAGTATAGTGATGAGATTACAGCCTTAACAAACCAATCCTTTCCTGAAAACCCCACCACTGAACAGCATTATAGATCCAAACTACGTCAGAGACCCTGTCTCAAAAGTTGGGGGAAGGGGCTTTGATGTAGCTCAGTATACAGCGCCTGCCTGGTATGCAGAAGGCCCTAGATTCACTTCCCAGAATTGCAAGAAAAAAAAATTCGATTCAACTATTTAAAGCAAAGAACACAGTCATTCACTTCTGCTAAAGAAATATTTCTTAAAAATTCTGACCCAGTTCTGTGTATTAAGATCAACTAATGGAAGAGGAGCTTCCTGACTTTAAGATGTTCACTATCTACTAGGAAATAAAGTAAATAAAAAAAATCAACATGTTATTATGAATTCTATAATAAAATCTACAAAATATAAGCTGAGAAGCCACATTTTGAAATGTGGCTGAAAATGTCCACATAAGCGGACATTTTCCGGAGTCATGAAGAAATGCCAATAATGTTAAAATTCAGAGGTGTTTGATCAAGCAGATGTATATTTTACCTTATTTTAAAAGTCCAGACATAACATTGTAATGTAGAACTATGTTAGCATATAGTAGTGTATTCTCAAGAAACATGTATATTTACTCCTGGGTACAAGTGAACCACAGTTTACCCTAGCATTAACTGATAATATGTTTCTCTCTATATATTGCTTAGGGTAGATACTGTGGGCTGCAGAATCTCACACAAACAGCCCAAATTATTGTTAAACCTCAAAAATGATGGTTGCCAACCTCTACCTGGTTCTTTTTAATCCCCTAGTATCCTGTTTCATGTTTTATTTCCTAATCAGCTTTCTTGAGAAATATCTGCAATGATTTAATTTTTGTCCATTTGAAACACTTGCATCCTATTTCACTAAGTAAAGATATAAAGCAAAAAAAAAAAACTTGTTTCCAGTTCCTAGCACACATCATCCAAATTTACCTCTGCAGCACCCGTCACCTTTAATTTCACATAGGTTTCAATTTCACAAAGGTTTTACTCAGATCTGTGTTCCACTCTTTTCAAGGCAATATTTTTGTGTTCTGAATCTCATCTTCTCTTTTTCTTCTGCCATCTTCTCCAGTTTTGATTATTCTATTTCAATGCCATTATCTCTGCCTTTAAATTTTATTTTCATATTTGTTTATATATAATACAGTGAGTTCTATCTTAAAATTAATCTTTTTCCCTAGAATTGAGATTTCACCATCCAACAGCCTTTCTTGTCATTTCTTCTCTTTATGACACATAGGTGCTCGGTGCTGACTTCAATCATTGTTCCTACTTCTCCCTTTCTTTTGACTCTCAGTTCACTGTAATCTAGCACCTACCCTACCTCACTGCTAAAATCATCCCACATCAGTTTAACAGGACTTTCTATCAGACAGCATTCACAGCATTTGATTTAGTATCCATGATTGGCAATAACCCAGCAGAATACATATTTATTAGTCTTCTTTATTTCTAATAAAGGAAAGATAATGCGATAGAGCATCAAAAACAGGAAACAGTCATCAAATGTTTGCAAGTGATTGTTTGTTATGTCTTTGGGCCCCAAAGTAGCAGAAAATAATTGAATTATCTTCAGCTCTAAATGATGAAAAATTAATTTTAAAGAGACAGGAGCTCGAGGATGTTAAGGGAGCAGACTATTCTATCTTTAGAATGGAAACAAGCATACATTTTTCTCTGAGGGAAAATGCTGGTTTTTAGCCATGCTTTTATTATGGTTTGTATGAAGAAATCACAGACCATGGCTTTTCAACAATAAGGAGAATAAGCCACAAATGGAGTTGTGCCTGCTAAGGCATCGACTGGAGCCGCTCCTTGTTTGAAGGCTGCAGAAAGGATAGAAGAAAATATACAGGAGCTCTCCTGTTTTGAGGGAGGGAGGGAGGCTAAGAAACTGAAAGACTGGAAGGAGGCCTCCATGTGAATGGACGTGTGTGGTGGAAAGTCAATTCTTCTGTGGAGGGAACCTCCAGGGCCTCACTCACTATCTGAAAGTCAAAATCCAAGTTAACCACAATTTTAACCTTAGTACTTTCTGTGCTTTAATTCCATTTTGAGATATCTCTGGCCCTTGAAAGCAGAACTTTCCACTCTGGAATACTGTTTCCATGAAGGCTGAGTCACAGTGATAACAGGAAGAAATGCCTGACTTTTCCTAATCCCTTTCTGCTTCCACAGAGATGTGGAGCAAAGGCCTCTCTGAGGAGACCTTCCTTGGGAGTCCTCTGTGGCAGGAGAGGGCAGTGGAGACACTCACCTTCCTAGAAAAATTAGTCTCTACGAACACAGGACAGGAGGCAAAAGCAAACATTGAATGGATGCCATAATTTAGCTGGAGTCATTGTTGAAGAAGGAAGAAGCAGCCAGAAACATCTGAGTTATACACAAGGATAACTCCATTCTTCATGATTACGTGTGTGTGTGTGTGTGTGTGTGTGTGTGTGTGTGTGTGTGTGTGTGTTTTACTGGGGATTGAACCCAGGGGCATACTACCTCTGAGCTACATACGCAGCCCTTTTTATTGTTTGTTTTGAAGCAGGGTCTCACTAGGTTGCTGAGAGTCTTGCTAACTTGCTGAGGCTGATCTGGAACCTGTGATTCTCCTGTCTCAGCCTCCCAGGTACTGGGATTACAGGTGTGTGCCAATACACTTGGCTATATACTCAGTTTTTATTGTTGTTCTTGATCAATTTTTTTCTATTATCTCTGCCAGTTGCTCTGAGACTCTTTCATTGATTTATATCCATTGACCAAAACATCCCAGGTTGAGTTAAATAAGTTAAATAAGATATCTTAAATAGTTCATGTTTGTGGATGCCTTATTTGAACTCCAAATAAAAATTAGATCTTTGCCTGTGTGTGTGTGTGTGTTAGATTTTCATGGTAGTTAAATGCTACAAATTTGTGTGTAGTTATCTACTATGAGTTTGTGTGTGTGTGACTATTTTCATTTTTAATGCCTACCTTTCCCTAAGGACCTAAAATATCATTTTGGAAAGGGATGATCTCCTTCTGAATTCAGTTCTATAGCTTCAAAGACTGCATCGTTTTTATTTTTCTTGCTCTCTCTTTCTTTCCTTTATCCTCAGACTTTTTCTTCCCTCCCAAACAACATCCTTTATATCTATAGAAATATAAATTATAAAATAAAAGTTGAGGTAGGTAATAAATCAACATATCTGAGAATAAATAAAATCAAAATCCAAGCAGTAAAAAATGGCAAGTGAGTCAAGAGACGAAAGTATATGACTAAAGTAAAAAGATAAATAAAGGCCTGAGAGAGATTAGAAAACTAAATGTCACAAAAAAGCACCAATTATTTTTCAGGAATTAGAATTTTGAAGAAAAAGCATGTGATTTAGAACTTCCTTTTCATTTTTGCTTATTGCATAAAAATAATTATTTATTTATTTTTTTTTTTTTTTTTTTTTTTTTTGCAGGACCAGGGATTGAACGCAGAGGCGTTCTACCTCCGTGCTACGCCCCCGGTCCTATTTTTTATGCTTTATTTTGAAACCGGGTCTCACGAGGTTGCGGAGGGCCTCACTAAGGAGAGAGAGAGAGACACACAGAGAGAGACAGAGACAGAGACAGAGACAGAGCGAGAGCTGAGGCTGGCCGCGAACCCGGATCCTCCGGTCTCAACCTCCCAAAGTACTGGGATTACAAGCGTGCGCCACCACGCCCGGCTGCATAAAAATAATTATTGAAAATTACCTATTATTCATCCCTCAAGCACAGAAGTTGCTTTAAAATATTTATGTACTCTCATGGTCATCCCCACAGGCACATGGCATTTTAAATCATTAAAACTGAGGCAGAAGTTTATCATCTGACTGTAACATGAACCTAGATTGTCCTCTGTACTGATTCTAAGGATTATTTTAGTAAGGACATTCTACTCCACTGGATTAATGCACTACAATTTAGTAACTGTTCTCTTGACCTTTCTTCCAAATTTTCTCTACTAAAAATATCTGTGGTAATGTATAGCTTAATAGGTGTATATTTTTAAAGTCTTTATTATTTCTTTAGGTTCATCTTCCAAGGGAGATATTACTGAAACTGAAGGTATGAAAATTATCATGGCTCTAAAAATAAATTTCCAAAATGATTTACATTAATCTTTTAAAATATTTCTAAAATTAGGACGGGACAGGGACGATACATGCCACAAGAGTATATCAAAGTTGATAAGATTTATACAATGATAGGTGATATGAATTAAAGAAAAACATTGTACTTGACCTAATACTCAGCTCTGTAAATTAACTTTCCTCCCTCATCTTTCCCTCCCTTCCTTCTTTCCTTCCTTCTTTCCTTCCTTCCTTCCTTCCTTCCTACCTTCCTTCCTTCCTTCCTTCTTCCTTTACTCTCTCTGTTTGCCTTTTTTTTAATCTGCATTATTGTTGACAGACTGTAGAAGCATTCTATGTATTTGAAATTAACTTTCCAAAGAGGAAAACTGCTGTTTGAGAAGATAACATTCAAAATGACTCCTATGAATCAGATAATCTATTGTAAGGCAGACTAAATTATGCATCAAGTTGCCACAGATTGACTATTCCTATTTCAAGAACTTTTTTCTTTCCTTTAGTCCTTATTAAAAATAGAAACTGATATGTGAAAAGAATTTAAGATCTCCTCTTTCTAGCTTATTTTACCCTGTTCTCCTTGCTAGTCTCATCTGTCTTTCACAACTCATTCTCTTTATTTCAGTTATTTTCCTAAAGATACATATGTAAATAATACACACACACACACACACACACACACACACACACACACACATATAATTTGTACTGGAGGCTAACCCAAGATCATTTTACCTCAGAGTGACACCCCAGCCCTATTTTATATTTTTATTTTGAAACAGGGTCTTGCTAAGTTGCTGAGCATCTAGCCAAATTGCTAAGACTGACCTCAAACTGGCAATCCTCCTGTGTCACCTTCCCAAGTACTGGGATTATGGGCGTGCACTTCTGACCAAATTAATATTTTCTAATTGTCTTGCTAATGTTTAATTTTAAGGAAGATCTTCATTAGTATCATAAACTTATTCTGTATTTCTGAAAAACACATTAACTTTCAGCAGAAATATTCTTGTCAAGTCCTTGTATTGCTAGTGCTTTAATTTTCTCTAGTTCTAATATTCTTCAACTGTTTGTTATGTAATGGAGCATCTAAAAACACTGGAAATATCTCCTCATTTTGCCTTGAGCAAGCATGAACTTTTTTTAAGGGAGTGAAATTGCTAAGAAAAGTTAATGGACAATTCAGGAGCAATTTTGCCCCAGCAAAAGTAAGGAAAAAAGAAATACATGAAGAATAAAAAGCTTAGCAAATAATGGGTGAATAGTTACAATGTATATTGGAATGCCCAAAGTCAAAAACATAGACGATTTTGATAGAGAAAAACCATATAGTTCCAACTTAAATATTTTTTAAAAATAACATAATTCTCTAAACTATGTCTGTAGGTATGTACAGAGACTGCAGTGGCATATCCAAGTGAGAAAAATGTTGCTTTCATATTCCAAAGAGGCTCATTAGATGTTGCACCACCTCTTCTGTTGTACTAGAGGACAGATGTATCTACTTGTCTTTTATCTTGGAAAATATATTTTAAACATGCCCAATATCACTGGATCCTCAAAAATATAAGTAAGATGTCAAGTCCCCGAATTTTGGTGGATTTATTTCCCACACTCTGATACACAGCAACCTCACTCATACTTCAAATGTAATTGCTACTTCCTGCTCCCCAGGTTCAATCCGCATATTATCAGTATAATAGATTGGCATAAAATCTTGTGGAGGGGAAAGAAAATCAAGCTTCCTGTGGACTAAATTATGATTCGGAGCTTCAAACTGATATATGTCTGAGTTAGGAAGGTGAAGTTGTTTTGCAGGACCTCGCTAGCTGAAAGCAGTGCTTTTGGTGGTGCCTATCAATAGGTATTCATAAGTGCATTTGCAAGATTGAAAGCTGAATGCCGATTTTAGAGGGTGTGCTAATTTGGTCAAATAATAAAACCATATGTGGAACAGCACCTGCTCCTGGACTCACTGCCTGGCTAAACTCATGATAATGATGATCCAGTGTCATTCTCCAATGCCCATTTCGCTCTACACAGGATGCACAGGCCAGCCATGCGATGCGAATTACCATGCAGATATATTCCAAACCCTTGATGGTGGCGCCACTCTCTGCCATCCCTCAAGGAATGTTTTGCGTTAGTCTAACACTTTTTCTTGGTGGAGGCAGTTCCAGTGGCTACCCCTTGGCTTTTCCCATCACAAAAGCCATCACTGCACAAGTCAGGGGACCGATGTAGGAATTCTATCGGGTGCTTCATCCTGGGAGAAATATCCACAGAATGTGCTTGGTAATGAATTGGACCCACTCGCAGATGGAACTTAGCTGCAACTCCATTGATCACCTGACCCTACAAGCCCCTGCTCTGACGGGTGGACCAAGTGATATTTCATGTCTCTAGACATTCATTTCAGTTCAAAGACATTGTCCAGTAATTCCCAAGTAGTCTGTTTATTTTGCTTTCTCCAGTACAGTCACTCTGGTAAGGAGTGTCAGTCCTTTGAAGAAGACTGGGAAAAAATATTCACAGTATACATCTGTGTCAGTATAGCAGAGTTCTCCATCAAGAAGGATCCTGTCTATGCAAACCTGCTCAAGTCTGGGAGTTGATGGAGGCATGACAACCCTGTGCTTAAGTGATTCAAGTTAGACTTCAGTGCACTTGACCCAGAACAGTTCCATTTAAATATAACAAGTAAGAATTTAGTAGACTATACTCCCCCCCTTTTTTAAGGTCACAATATTCCACTAAAGATTGCAATACCTCTCTGTGAGCTGAATTCCTCTGGTAACTGCTTTTACTCCACTATCTCTTAAGACACACCCAAATTGTCTTTCCTGTACCACTTTGCAATCACATCATCCCCATTGCATTTAGGGGTCCCAGCATGATCTAGCATTTCCTAATGTAAATTATAATATACACAGAAGAGTGACCACAGAGGTTTTTTTTTCATGTGAAGTTTGGCACTGTCTTCCAAAGTTATTTGAGAGTAGTCATGGTTAGGGGTACATCCCTTGGACTATCTGGGATTAGTGATTAATTCTTCCTTCTAAGCCTTTGGATACTTCTCTATAGTACTCTAAGGTGGTTTTTATGTAGAGTACCTTAAGACTTCTTCCCTAAATCCAAAAAATAGAGTCATTTCTAATTCTACCATGTAAGATATTGAATCCAGAATGTCTTCATAGTTGTGCACATATCTATAAATTCAGAATGATCCAACTTTGTGTTCCTTTCACCGTGATCCAATAACCTTAAGATCAGTTCCCACATCTATCCCCTGAATTTCTGTCTGTATAAATTGGGAAAATTATGCAATTATTTTGGCATGTCATGTGCAAACTCCTGCATTATTCCCTGTACTTCACCTTTTCGGACCTTCTGGGAGCTGAGTCTAATTACAGGTCTAGAGGCAAATGGGGTGATTGGGGTAGGTCCTGAGAAGAATCAGCAGTGGCTTGCAAATCAGTTGCCTCAGGTCCACCAAATTATCTATGATAGTCTAAACTCAAACGACTGTGGGATTTAACCATATCTATAAAATATTGATTGAGTAACTGGGAACTGTGGTCTGGCCACATTGACACATCAAACTGATAACCATAGCTCCTTCCTCTCATTTTTTTTTTCCACACAGAGGCAGTCCTCACAATCTCAGCCACTCAGAGTTCTTCTTTCAAGAATTTTGGAAATGTAAGCAGGAGACTGCTTATTCCTAATTGTTGAGGATGCAAATACCAAGTTTAGGTGCTGACAATGTATTGTTCCCTGCTTTGTGGACCAGTAAGGCATAAATGGACAAAATGCAGAGTGATAGAGGAATGTGTAAGTGCAGAGAGAGGAACAGATGCAAGGATCAGAATGTGCTGACTCTGCTGCCTTAGCTGTTTCTGGTTCCTGAGGTCCTAGCATATTCATACCCTTGGATTCTGTGACAAACCCCAGTATCCCTGAAATACATTTTCCCTTTTGTTTAAACTTACTTGAATTTGGGTTTCTTTCACTTTCAACAAAAATATTCTACTTCCATCAGGTTTTCAAACACAGTATTTGGGAGAAAAAATACATTGGAAAAAATGTGAAATATAATGCACAAATCAAAAGAAAAACAAGACATTTGTAACAGAGAATTTAAAAAAGGCGGTCCAAATCCTAAACTCTGGAGTCAGATATAACTTGTGCAAATGATGCATGCAGTGTGACCATCCATTCATTAAACAAAAGTTTTAACTAAGCATCTACCACTGTGTTTGGCATGTTGTATATCACTCATCTGGGGCACAAAAGCTGATGAATTTTCCATATTTGCAATGTCTAGGACTTTGTGTGGAAGTTAAGATTTTGTGTTAAGTTTCTTAACTACAACCACAGCAAGATAGTAGTTATGCCACCACCGTAGTAAAGACATGAAATATGATATATGTACAGTCCTTAGCAAGTTGCTTGTCTTATGGTTAGTATTTATTAAGTGTTCACAAAAAATAGCCTATTCCTGATCATAGGGAGTTGGTCAGAGCTATCTCAAAGGTCACTTTTAGCTTAAACAATCATGACTCTAGGTTGAGGATAAAAGGCAGCATGACTGTGGCAGGGACTATCTGATACCTGCACTGTGCTCATTCTCCTTCTCCTTCCCACTGAAAGATCGTTAATTTTATTCAGGGTGACACAAATGCCCATTAAAAAGATTATTCAAGTGTCTGTTACAGGTTGCTATGGCCATATATTTAATTCTGGAGATATAAACGAAAGTATTGAATGGTTCTGCTGGGAAATTTTGACAATAAAATGTGGGACAGACTTTTTTTATGATTCCTCTTTTGCTCTTCTGTCCTTCCTCTCATCTCTTTCCTGGAAATTCTATATCATAGATAAAGATGAAGCAGCTGACGTGTAAACTGGTGGGTGGAAATGACGCACCCTGAATGGCAGAGTGTCAGGTAAGAAGAGGCCTTGATCCTGTTGAGTGCACAGAGCTTCCAAGCCAGCCAGCCATCGACTGCTGATCCCGAGTTCCCTTATGTGAAATAATAACGGAGGTTATGCTGAATACTTTGTAGTTTGGTGCCTATCATTTGCAGCAAAACATAACTTGGAACTGATATAATAACTCATAGAAAATTAAAAAATTAGGGTGAGTTTCAATAATGATTTTGAAAGTCATGAAGGAATAAGAAAAATTAAATTTATGTAAGGTTGTCTGTGCCTGCTCTTCTCGACGCTTTCTTCCCTGTTAAAACTCGCATCAAATTGAAAGAGGAATTTGCATTAAAGGCAGGGGATGTACACTAGGATAATATCACATATATTTTTAGGGACAAATATGAAGTCCTTGCTAAAAAACTGGAAGAAACCAACAAGACTAAAGATCACATGCCAATCAGAGATAAAGAGCTACTTAGAACTAAAGGTTAAAGCATTTAAACCCCAAGATCTGGAATACCCTGCCAGTACTGGTGTACTTCCTTGGCATTTATCTTGTCATTTAAAATCTTCACAGCACGCAATATATTGGGCTTAGTCTTCTTGCTCTATAGGAGATCGGAAGGCATGGTGAAAAGACTAGAGAGGGAGAAGTGGGGAAAGAGAGACAGGCAGCAGGGAGACAAGACCTGCATTATGGCACATGAAGAGAAGAGTCTTGGGGTTCGGCTATAGAAATCACACACACACACACACACACACACACACACACACACACTCCTTTCTATATGTCAATGTACTATCTTGTACAAATATTCTGAGTCAGAGACAGCTTCAATTTTACAGGCAGTGCATATGACTGGACTTGGTACTAATAGAATAGCTATTCCCTTAGGAATTATTTTCCTAGCGTGGAACTGAGAATTTTCTTCTCTACACATCACTGTTCTTCAACTCCTGCTGCTGAGCTTCTATTTGCTATGTTCTCTCTCCTCTCCTTCCCTCTCTTCCTGTTCCTCTCTTTCCCACCTCTCCTCCCCATACTCATCTTTCGGTAGGTTAATAAATATAAATTGTAATTTAAATGTCGTTCATGTAATTTTTATTTTTTATTGGTACATTAGTAATTATACATCACAGTGAGATTCAAAGTGATACTATTATACACGCACATGTCACTTGGTGTGTTTCTCTCCACGTCACACTCTGCTCCCCCCTCCCCTCCCTCACCCTACATGTTAGTGTTGTAAATGTAAATGTCCAAGATCTCGCCAATTTCCTAGCATGGAATATTTTTTCAAAATTTGACATCTCAAAAATAAAAAAAGTTAGCCGGGCATGGTGGCGCACGCTTGTAATCCCAGTACTTTGGGAGGCGGAGACCTGAGGATCCGGGTTCGCGGCCAGCCTCAGCTGTCTCTCTCCCTGTCTCTCTCTCTCTCTCTCTCTCTCTACTATGTGAGGCCCTCCGCAACTTCGTGAGACCCGGTTTCAAAATAAAGTATAAAAAAAATAGGGCCGGGGGTGTAGCGCGGAGGTAGAACACCCCTGCGTTCAATCCCCAGTACCGCAAAAAAAAAAATAAATAAATAAATAAATAAATAAATAAATAAAGTTGAATGTGTAAAATAATATCAGCTAAAATATGTATAGCAGGTGTTAAGTTACATAAACATATTACTAATTTTAAATATGAAAACAAAAGAAAAAACATGATTATGTACATTAAAGGACACAGCATACACACTCAAACCTTAAATGAAATTCTAAGGGCGTAATTTCCTTTTTCTCTTCTACATTTCTTGCGTTTTTTGACTGTTTGAGCTCAGGCGCTGATCATGTGCCTATGGCATAGCTTTCTTTCTATTTTTTAGGTTAATTCATTGGCTCACTTCTTCCATGAATTTTTCCCTGAGGACCCAACAATAAGATGTCTTTCCCTTTTCTAAAGGTTAATACCAGTTACTGCCTCACATCCCTAAATCCTTAGAGACAATTACTCCTAATTGTTAAGAAGGAACAGAACACTGTTTGGCTTCATTACTCAGTCCAGGGACCTTAGTCAAATTATTTTAGCTCTCTAAGACTCAGATTCTTTACAAGTCTTTACTTGAACAATGGAGATAATAACATTACCATCCTCTTCTGGCTGTGGCAAGGATTTAAAGAAGAAAATTCAAGGACAATAGACAATACATAGCACAGCCTGGTGCTGAGCAAGCATTCAGCAAGTGACAAATATTATTTAAGTCATGTTAATAATCATGCAATGAATTTCTTAAACAAAATTAGATTGTAAACTCGTTGAAGGCAGGAAGTATTTCTTTTCTAAACATGTATCACCCTTAAGATTTAGCATTTCAACTTACATATAGAGATTATATTCAGGATATAATTGTGAATTGATATATGGTCAACATTTAGTCTTTCATTAAAAAAATTTGTTAAATATTTACAGGGTGACAGGCTTTGTTTTAGAGACAGGAAATATGGTGGTATATAATACAAGCAGTATAGAAAGCCAAAGGAGACCTGAGAAGGAAAACAGCCCAAATAATATGTTCACACATGAAGGTATCACTACTAATCCTATTAACATGTATGGGGTGGGAGGATAAGGTTAGTAGGGTAGCATGTGGAGGGAAACCCACCAAGTGATGTGTGCATATATACATGTATCACTTTGACTCTCGCTGTGATGTATAGTTACAATGCACCAATTAAAAAAAAGATTTAAAAAATTACACAAAATCCCTAAAAGACAAAAATTTCCTTACTTTGTATTCAGATTTATCATGCCCGCTTCAATGACACATCTCTCAAAAAGTACAGCTTGCAATCTGCAGAATTACAAAATAGATAACCTGCTTGTTAGAATTGCAAATAGACTGGATTAAACCAAGTCTGTCTTTCATGAGAACAAAGTCCCCAAATGTCACTGCCTGTTTAATACTGATGTATGCTAAGTTTTTAAGACTGCCATGCAAGGGTCATAGTCCTGAATCTTTGTTCATACAATATGCTGTCGTACTATGCTGCACATAAAGGTTCTTGGGAGCATTCTAGAAGCTGTTTATCTAGGACCAAGGAAATTAACGTGGCCACATAAATGGTGGCATGTGTCTCCTCCACACAACAGCCAGAGTGATCCTTTTAAAATCCATATTAAGTTTGAATCCCTCCATGCTCTCAAGCCTCTAGTGGCTTTGACCACAGTTTCAAGAAATCCAAATCTTGACCAAGGCTGGTTACTTCCTCAATCTCATTCCTTACTGGTCTTCACTCTTTCCCCTCAAATATAAATCCATCAGGGAAAGGGCATTGTTTTGTTTATTGTGGTAAAATATATGTAGACATCCCTAATTCACACTGACTAAATAACAAATGGGTGAATGATCAAAAGAACTGTGAGTTCTTTTCTGTCAAGAGAAAGACCCTCAGGGCAGCCTACATATATAGCACTGGTTGATAGCAATTAGCTTCATCATTTCAGGAACCCTATGAACATTGAATTTTATAGCAGAGGACTTCAAAGGGAGGTGCATTCACCAAAGGGACTGTGTACAGCCCTGTGTATGTGTTATGGTAGGCCCCTGAGAGGATCCATAGCCTAATGTTGGTATTACTGGAGGCTACAAGGCTATATTCATCATACACTTTCTCCCATCACACAGAGAAGATTCTCCTCCTTACTGCATAAAGTATAATAGCACACAGTCTGTGTAATCATGCATCTTTTCACAGTGATGTGAAACATTGCGATGTACAGTTCAGGTTTTGGATGAGAAATACCTGGATTTAAATAAGAATGGCACCATTTACCTGCTACATGATCTTGCATGGTTCAGTCTGTAAAATGGCAGAAGTATGTAACTCATATTTGTTTGGCAATTATTTCACTCATTCTTAAGGAAACTAAAATAACCTGATCATGTGAAAAGCAACATGCCTGGAATGTGAAAACCTCTCATTAGATGTTAAGTAGTGTTGAGTAGCATTATTTGTTTCCTGTATCCTCATCCATCTTCCTTAGAAGGGTCCACACCAGCCGGGCGTGGTGGCACACGCTTGTAATCCCAGTACTTTGGGAGGCGGAGACCGGAGGATCCGGGTTCGCGGCCAGCCTTAGAGCTCTCTCTCTCTCTCTCTACTTAGTGAGGCCCTCCGCAACTTCGTGAGACCCGGTTTCAAAATAAAGTATAAAAAATAGGGCCGGGGGCGTAACGCGGAGGTAGAATGCCCCTGCGTTCAATCCCTGGTACTGCAAAAAAAAAAAAAAAAGAAGGGTCCACACCATTTTCAGCTATGATTTTTACTAATCTAACATCACACACATAGGGTTCTTTTTTTCCTCTAGCATATTTTATCTTATATATCAATTACCTTTTCAAATATATTTCAGTAAGATAGGTGCTAATTATTGTGTATGTTGTGCTTTACCAAGGAAATACTAACAAAAATTGAAAATTACTTTTCAACTTTTGCATTGTAAAACAGAATCACTGGTATGCAAAAAAATATTAGTGTTAAGCTAGTGACTAGTAGCAAATTAATTCAGTGTCTAGGACAAAATGAGAGCATATTGACATATTTTCCACTTGCAAACCTGGGAAACAGATGTATACAGATTCACCCTTGCCATTGTAGGTCTTCTTTGATTTGGTTTTCTTCTCATGTATGTTGAAAGAAAGATTTATGCAATACCATAGGTCCTTAACATTTTTTCCTGTATCATGATATGACATTCTGTATTCTTCTCCACCTAGACTATCTGAAACATTCAGTTGTGACAGTCTGGATTATTTCAACCACTATCATTAACCTGTCCTTTTGGACAGATGCTGCTGTAAATTCAGGAGACTGATAAGAATAAAGACACTAGCACACTTGCAGAATAAAATTCAACTATTAACTAAAGTTTATTAGCTGCCTGTCATGTGCAATAAACAAGTATGGTTGTTGCTCAAGTAAATCATGGGCAACAACAACAAAACATATGTCCTCCCTTAATAAGTACTTGTATTAGGTATGTATGTATATATTTTCTATAGTTTATATATAATATATTATATGGATTCAAAAATGCTTTAATATTTTAATTAATATATCACTCTGAACTTCATTCTGATGTGAAATTACAGTGTACCAATAAAAGTATATTATATATATATATCAATAATATATATACTAGGAATATAAAAATCCTTGCTAACCTAAAAATCATCTAACATTTGATCCCTTGTGATTTCTTACCCACAACATCGATCATTATAACTATTGTATTGTAAAGCCTACTTTTCTTTCACATGTTAGAAGATAATATTTAGAGGTAATAACTACAATGTGTTTGTATGCAGGTATGTACTCTATCTCTCTTCTCTCTTCTCTCAGGCTAAACCCTGATATCTTTACTAGATAAAGAAGCCAAAGCAGAACTGCAATGAGAAATTAGAAAATATAATTGCTAGTTTTAAATATTCAAAGAGCCAGTAGTGGTGGTGAACACCTGCAATCCCGGTACTTGGGAAGCTGAGACAGGAGGATTACAGGTTCAAGGACAGCCTCAGCAACTTAGCAAGACTTTCAGCAACTTAGTGAGAGCCTGTTTCAAAATAAAAATAAAATAGGGCTGGGGGTGTAGTTCGGAGTCACCAGTACCCCTGAAAATATTCAAAGAAACTTAGCAGGGCATGGTGGTGCACGCTCGTAATCCCAGTACATGGGAGGCTGACACAGGAGGATCACAGGTTCGCAGACAGCCTCAACTACTTAGTGAGGCCCTCTGCAACATAGTGAGACCCTGTTTCGAAATAAAGAATAAAAAAAATAGGGCCGGGGGTATAGCTCCAAGGTAGAGTGCCCCTGTGTTCAATCCCCAGTACCACAAACAAAAAAGAAAAAAAAGAAAAAAAGAAAAAAACTCAGATGCCTTAAATTTAAAGGTATACTTGCTGAAACACCATTGTCTATTATAGATATTAGAAGAGAAAAACTCCTTCTAGACCAGAGTAATAGAATAATTATTGGAAACATTTAAGATTAAGTTCTGGTGTGAAGAGGAGGATGGGGGTAGAAATTCAGTCTGAGGACACAAAATTAGGGGGCACCAGTGCCACGTTTCCATGCAGTAAGTTCCTGGACAAGCAACAGTTCCACCAAAAGTTGAAACAGTGCATAGGTGTGAACATTAACAGACTGTCCCACCCCACGGGAGCCCTGTGAGCGCCAGGTTGCTAAAATGTTTTCCAATATGAATGAGTCTTATGGGTGCTGACAACAGTCAGGGTAACTACAGCAGCCCTCTGGCTGAAAAAGGGGAGCCTTTGATGGTGTGTTGGATCCTGCAATCAGGAACTGGAAAGGAATGTAGATGTCTCAGCAGACAAGCATAAACACGATAACACCTGGGGTAGCTTAAAAGTTTCATCCAGTATGGATGCCAGAGAACATGATACGTTAGTTGAGATTTTTCAAGAATTAGAACTAGAGACAAAGCTCCGAATGTGAGTTTACTTTAGAAGTCAAGATAACCTGTTTTCTTTGGCACACCGACTCCTAAGCGAAGCTTCAAGTAGCAGTGGATCATTTTCCCATTGTATCATAGTATCACAATTGACCATTCATGAGCCAATCCTTTATTTCTTCTTTCTAATGATGTAGTCATTCATGAAATACCACGTGTCCTACTATGCTGAACTGGAAGGTTTGCGAAAGAGGCTAGTGATATGGGTGCATGGGTCATCTGTTTGTGAGAGTCACTTGCACCCACTGAACAATCTAATGATCAAATATGTATGCACCATTTCATTTATACAATGACTAAATGGTTTTCCAAACAAGCCTTTTGATGTGACAGATCTGCAATACACAGTACTCAGCTCACGATGGGCAAATTCAACTGCAGTTATCTGTGGTCCCATGAATAGTCATTCAGTCTCTACCTAGGGTCCAGTGCATGTCAGTAGTTACTTGCCACATAGGAAGGGTTTTCTGCTGCTGATGGCCTGAACTGCCTTCAGAAACACAGACCTAACTTATGATAACTACAGTCCAATTCTTTAAAGGTGTCTAGGCTGGCAAGATGCATAACAGGCATACCTATCTACCAAGAACACCTCTAGAAACTTGAAATCTCCTGGGTCACATGGTTTGATGGTCAAACCATGCTGCAAATGTAGAAGCTTTAATCTTTTGCGAAACCCTTTCTTTCTCTGCACCTACTCAGAACAAAATTTCAGGGAACTAACAAATAGTTTGGGGCCATCTTCCTATGTGTAGTATGTGCCCTCTTCAGAATATAAAGACCTTGACCAAGTACTGCACATATGTTTTCGTGGTAGAAGATGTGAGGTGTGTAACTTCTTTACCTTGCAGATTGGGATATGATTGCCACCATTAACACTGCATCTTATAAATCTATGACAATGGTTCTAACCTTGACCATCTGTCCACCTGGATGTAATAATGGCTCTGGATTATTATTAGGTAGGACCTGCATGGAGGAGTAGAATATTAAGGCTTTTACTTGGGTCTTTCACATTGTTCTTATTCCACACATCTTGGTGTAAATGTGGAGATTTTTCCGACTCAAAGCACATCCATCCAGTTACATACGAAAGGAAAATGAACTAGAGAAATGAAGATAGGATAGAGTTGATGGCCCATGGGTCCCTTTGAGAGATGGACTTAGGCTGAGTTGCCATTTATCTCCAAGGTTCCATAGCCTTTCACAATAACAAAGGGAACTGATACAGCTCAAAAAGAGTGGAAATGGGATTCATTATAATTTCTTAGTTCAGAGAATCTAATATTCCCAACTTGGTTTAAATGTCTTATTTGTGGCCAGGAGAATACAATACATTACACAGAACGTCTGACAGCATTTCACAGTAGACAGTTTGTAAATAAAAATGGGAGAGGGAATTCTTAGAAAGAAGCTTGACAAATTATAGCCATTATAGCTAAAACCACTGAAGAATTCTCTGTATTTACATGTGTGCACGCGCACACACACACACACACACACACACACACACACACACACTCCCTATTTTAGATGATTTATTGATACTAACTTAAAATAACCAATAACAGTTACTTTGTAAGAGTTGAAATGAAGTATTATATTTAGGTCAATGTAAATATAGTAAATGTTATGTTCTAACTGGTTACATTGCTAAAAATCACACTTTTTAATTGTTATACTTTTATTGGTGCATCATAATTATATAGCATTGTGAGAATCAAAGTGCTACAACTATACATGCGCATTTTGAATATAGTCATTCTGATACTTTCATCTGTAAATGAGAAACCTATATAGCATATCACAGTCGCTCATGTGGAAGTTCTCTAGGATTTTGCACACAGGTAAGAATTTATATTACTTAAAATAAAGATTACAGAGTAGAAGCTATCAACCACATACTACTTTCTCCCACAGGATTGTAATGAAAAGATTGGAGCAATTTTGAATGCATTTTGAAAGGAAAATATCCCTTGGTAACATTAAAAATTAAGTGCCTACCTTGATACCTGCCTCACTAAGAAAGATTGTAACCAGAAAATAAATAAAAAAACATACACACCCACTAACCAAAAAAAGCTTTTCTTTTAATGGAAATGTGCAATCCATTCTTTTTATATTACAAACCATAAACTAAAGGAATTTACCCAGCTGAATCCTGAGAGCAACAGCAATGACAAAATCCCAAGAAGCTGAGGGAAATATTTGGGGATTTATCAGTATAACTGAGTTATGGGATGTCCAGCAATCTGTAAGCTACTTTACTTTGGGGAATTAATTTCATGCTTGCTACTCCTGTAATACTCCTGAATGAAGGGTCTCATCAATGTTTGGAATGGTCAAAGAAATGTCAAAACTGTGATTGACAAAAGCTAAGGAAAAAGTTGTCAATGTCATGGCAGTCAATGATCTTTTTTTTCCTTTCCTTTTTTCCTCTTTTTTAAAAATATTATACATATTGAATTAGGGTTATTAACTCTGAATATATTATGCATAAACTTTTGTTTATTTAAGTTTGTTAAAAGAGAACACTTTTGCTTCGAGAGAAATAAGACCTCATTTTGAGAAATAAATTTTTCACATGTTATTTAGAGAAGGAATTTGTTGATATATGAAGCATGATACATAGAATTTTTTTAGAGTTTACTTTAGGCTTGGATATCAAATACAACACACTTTTAAAAATTTTATAGACCAGAATAGTTGATCATATTTTTATATTTTTTCTCTATAGCAAAAATATATTCTTTGAAATATATTTGAAGAACACCACCCTTTCCTAATTTGATTTGGAGAGGCATGCATTCAACATTATAAATCTACATAATAAGAGAAAATAAATGACAAGCTGCAGAATATTATAGTATTTAGAGAAATAAAGGAATTTATTCCTTTATTTAGAGAAATACTTATTTAGAGAAATAAGGAATCTTGGAGTGTCTTTCTAAATATTGGTTGAAAACATGGATCATGTATACCTGGTAGGTGTTGAGAAGCCTGCACAGTTCTGACATGTTATCAGGCAATCATTGTTGGTTTTACAAATCAAAATGAATGAGACACTGGGGAATCAGTGGGGAAAGAAGAATTGAAATATAAATGAAGGGTCAAGATTTCCGATGTACAGCATTAGGCTGAGTTTGTATGTTTCAAAGCCATTTTAGAATTCTAATGTAATAGCATTAGACACAAGGATGTTTACCCAGATCCTCCTCCAAGGCTGCACGTGATGCCTGGCTGCAGAGGTAGCATCAACAGTCTCCAGTTGTCTGCTTCTTCAGGTCTGACTCAGCTGCAGAGAGCTGTTTTGCCTGAAGCTGGGGTACAGGGGATGAGGGCTGTGGAGGAGGGAGGTTTACACCTACTGAATGAGCAATGTGGGTTAGAAAAGCCCAGTGGTTTTGGCACAACTTGATACAACTTTTCTGGGCAGTACTCACTTGGGGTTGTCTACTTGGCTGGCAAAGATACTATCAGAACTAGATCAGTATTGAATTCTCCCTCTGTTCAATCCTTCTTCCTCTTATTTCTTTCACAGGTGCTGTTCCTTAATAAATATTCTATGCTCAAATCCATCTCAGTATCTACTTCCAGAAAATCTAACAGGCAACACAAATATCTTCATGGGTCTAATTCTAATGAAGGTTCCCCTATACTCACCTTGGTCTATAACTAAACATTTTTCCCTAGGCTCCATCCCTTCTCTGAGAGTCCATGGAAACTGCTTCTAGAAAACACTATAGAAAAGTGCACATTATTACAAACACTACAATTTGAAACAACAAGCCTCTCCGAAGATGTGGTTTTGTATATAATAGGCACATTCAAATCATACCTCATCCAGTTTCTCTTTCCAAATTTCCACATCTGCTCTCAATAAGCTTTTCTGCCTCAAGAACTTGTGTGAGTATTTGGGGATTAAAATGTTGTTTGCTAGATGCTTTTTTTTACATCTTTTTGGGCACCAAAAGATGAGATATAACATCACCACGTATACGATTCTCCTGAGGTAAACCCCTATGTCCTTAGAACATCCCTTATGGGTGATATCTTTTCAATGGCCAGTCATTTTCACACTCAAGAATGGTTATAAAATTCACTGGGAGACTATGACAGAGGTAAATGTTTTTTTTTTATCTCTTTTCCTCTCTTGGCCGGAGGGGAGAACAAACTCCAAAGAACTTCTTATTTTAGTAAAATTTCTTCTTGTATGGCAGTTTCTTAAATTTTTCATAAGTGAGCACCCCTCACCTGGACATAATAGAGTTTATTATTTTCTAGGAAGTCCTCTGGGGAAAGCTAGTTCCAGCTCTGAATCGAATATGTGACTTTTCTACTTTAGTATCCATATTTGTAACAGATCATTGTGTGAAGTACACTGCAAGCCTTTGTGCTAAGGCATCTATGCAGAGCTTTCCCTGATAAATCCTATCCTTCTCTTCATCCAACAGTTCTGGTCACTTGGCCCAATGTTTTAAATTGTCACAGATGCATATCTAAGAGTTACCATTGCATGTTTCCTAGGAGGCAACCGCTTTGCTAAACATTCCATAGATAGCATCATTTACTTATTTATTTAAATGACATACATGCATATTATAAAATTTCACATAGAACTTTGTACCTTAGACCCCTGGTATGCTGGCCCAGAAGCATTGACTCATGGCCTCGTTTGTTTTTTTTTTTTTTTTTACCAATGTCTGCTCATATTTCAAAGGCAATTTACTATTTTAACTTTACAAAAACTCTATTATTTGTCCCCATTTTTTTTCAGATGAGAGACACCAAATTTCTCAAGTGTTAAACCTTTCCCAAGGTCACACAGCTAGTAAATGAAGAAAGCAGTATTTGAATAGATGTTTCTGACTCTTGAAAAAATAAAAACATGATTTTACTCACTTTATTGTACCTTCCACCTAAATGTATTTGAATTCAGGAAATCCCCAGATCCATCTTTAAAATGGTGAGTGCCAATGCTAGCTCTTATGATCCTTTGCTCAAATTTCTGAAATGTGTCTCTTCCCTGAGACACTTCCACATATCAAACATTGTCACAATATATTAATTTTGTTGCACCAAAGCACTTCCCCATCACCTGCCAAAATTGCTCCAATAAATATCCAAATCAATGATGTCTATTTGATAAATAGCTCCAGCTGATGTTACACACTGCACAACTGGCACAACTGTACACTGCAGCCTTGAAGACAAACATAATCCTCTCAATATTAAGCTTCAGCATTCTGTCAATAAGTTTGAGTTTCCAAAGAATGGTTACTGTGAACATATTTCAAGAGAAGGATAGGATAAATTTTTGACAAAGTTATTATTTCTTCTCAAAGGGGATACGTTTGGGAGGCTATTCCTAGCACCAAAATACCTGGGGAACATGGAGTTGGCTGGAAGAGAAAATTCAGATATATATAGGAAACTTCAGAACTATGTGAAGAACTCTTTTCCTACTAATGAGTAACTAGAGGCAAAGTTTTTGCAGTATATATTGGAGGGAAGCTTACCTTCCTGAGGGAATAATTTCTGAAGATGCAAAACTTGAAGTGAATTTTAAGTGATGTAGATGTAGAAATCTAGAATTTTAATAAGAGAATAATAAAAATACTCATATGGACAAGTGATATCCCAGTCTCACTGGTGTTAAAGAACACAGGATCAACAGGATGGAAACAAAGCAAGAATAAAAATTTGAATGGACTGAAAATTAACAAAAGACATCCCATAGCTAAATGCTTTTATGTGTGTTGATATAGTGCAATAGAATGTTAATGGTGATCCTCATCACATTTTTAATATTAATGCTCATACAACTTGTCAAATGAATACAATATAGTTTTCATTCCAAGAGACTTATGGGTTTAAAATGAATATTTTTACTTTATTCACAAAACATGGAATTAAGTAAATCTCTGAGTGATGATCACAGGAGAGAAATAAACTCCTTGTTGGACTCCACTTGACTACTTCACTGCCTTGATTCTGGAACAAAAAGTAGGCATTCAGGTAAGATGAGAAATGTCCTATAATTCATTCTCATTAATAAGAGTGAAGCAATCTTGGTACTTACCCCAATTTGCCAAATCAAATAATTGGGGCAAGACTTTGGGAAGATTTAAAAAAAATTATTGATTTGCTAGCAAATTGGCAAAACCAATGAACTTGAACATTCAGAACCAAACACCAGATTGTTCTCAAACAAAGGAATCAAGTACCTTTTAAGAGTCAGCTCTTCAGGGCCACATAGGTGTGCTTATCAGAAAAGACATGATTCATATCTATATTGTCCTTGAGCTGGTTCTTTTACAGACTCCCAGAGTCAGCTTTTCATCCCTTTGATCAGTAAGCTGTTATGAACTGTTATTCATTAACAGGTGAAGGAAAGGGGGATGACAAAAAGAGGAGAGGAGGAAAAATGTTAGCTTTGAAACGGCATCTGTTAGCTGCTAGGGTCAGAAACTCCAAAGTGGGCTGCCATTACAATAGGACAAACTCCACTCTGAATGAGCTACGTGCTGTGGACAATTCAGGAACACAAATCAGGTTTGAATTAGGATGCATCTCAGAGTTGTGGGTCATTAGTAATAACAGATGAACATCTACCAATATCCAACTAAGCAGCCCATGAAGACATTTGGAAAACAAAATGCATATGACATAAAAAATGTGTGACTGAAATCAGAATGAAAAACATCATCAATGACCCCATTCATATTCTCCATCTCTAATTAATGAAAAGTTCCTGGTCCAGACACTCTTATCTCAGCCAAGTGAACATGGTAAATCGAGATTATATTACTCTAATTTCCTCACTATGTATAAGTTGTTTATGGTATTTTCTACAATGTTATTACATGCTTATTATAGAAAATATAAAAACGAGGAAAATATCCATAAGGAAACTAAACTTCAAATTCTACTACCAAGAGTCAACATTTTGCACTATCATATATAATCTACTTAATCTAATAGTTCATAGCATGTTCTAATTAAAATTGATTCCACTAGAATGAAAAACACATTAGCCGGGCGTGGTGGCGCACGCTTGTAATCCCAGTACTTTGGGAGGCGGAGACCGGAGGATCTGGGTTCGTGGCCAGCCTCGGCTCTCTCTCTCTCTTTCTCTCTCTCCCTGTCTCTTTCTCTCTCTCTACTTGGTGAGGCCCTCCGCAACTTCGTGAGACCTGGTTTCAAAATAAAGTATAAAAAATAGGGCCGGGGGTGTAGTGCAGAGGTAGAACGCCCCTGGGTTCCATCCCCGGTACCACAAAAAAAAAAAAAAGAAAGAAAAACACATTAGAGAAACATTTACTTTTCTATTATCATGAAAATTTCCTGTCATTACTTTATTTATTAATATGTTCTATCTTCTGCCCACGTCCTGTTCTTTTACATATTAGAACTCTGTGTACCATATGGAAAAGGGGGTTGGATTTACTCTGTATCAGGAAGTAGTACTCTTTTTCTTTGGGGTCATGAGTATCTACCTAAGATCCTGGTGTCACCAAGAGCCACCGCTCCACCCAATGTTACAGGTTTTGTAAAAACAAGCCATGCCCAAAGTCTCATTTCTGCTGAGGCATCTGATGCCACGATTCGCATCTTGAACCTGGGGAGGAAGAACACAAAGTGGATGAATTCCCACTCTGTGGCTACATGGTGTCAGATGAATAGGAGCAGCTCTCTTCCAAAGTCTTGGATGCTGCCTGTATCTGTGCCAACAAGTACATGATAAAAAGGTGTGGTAAAGCTGGCTTTCATACTTGAGTGTGGCTGCACCCTCTCCATGTCATCCACATCAACAGGATGCTCTCCTGTGCTGAGACTATCAGACTCCAGAAAGGTATGTGGATGCCTTTGGGAAACCCCAGGGCACAGTGGCCAGGGTTCACACTGGCCAAGTCATCCTGTCCATCTGTACCAAGCTGCAGAACAAGGAATGTGTTTGAGGTCCTATGTGGGCCAGGTTCAAGATCCCTGGCCACTAGAAGATGCACATCTCAGAGACATGGGGAGTTACCAAGTTTAACACAGATGAATTCCAAGATATGGTGGATGAGAAAGGGCTTATCCCTGATCGCTGTGGGGTCAAATGCATCCTCAGCTAAGATCCCTTGGATAAGTGGCAGGCCCTGCACTAGTGAGAACTTCCACTGTGTTGTCTCTTCCTTAATCACACTTACCAATAAGTCCTGTATCATATATACAAAGATATATATATATATAAACATCATATAAAATAAATATATATGTGATATTTATATATTTTATTCATATTTTTATATATTATATTATGTATAAAGAAAATTATATACAAACATCATATAGATATAGATTTAGATATATAGAAATATAAACAGATTTGATGGGGATCCAGTTTGAGAAATGTAAGTAATCCTGAGTAAGACACAAGCAAAGAAACCAAAAAACAAAACACAATCAAAGAGGTGTCAGAAGAAAAACAACACTTTCGTAAACTAAAACAAAATTAACTTAGTACTTATATTTTTTTAAACCACCACCTTCTAGGTGGTAACAATATGAAATTTTCTATGGCTGGAAAATTCTTAAAGGATATCTATTAATTCTTCTCACTTGGGAAAAAAGGTGGCATAGTCATATGAGAAAATTCAAACAATATAAAATAATTACAGTAGAAAGTTGTCTCCTCAGCCTAGACTCCCAGTTCCCATGTTTCCTTTCCCAGAGATACCAGTTTTTAGGTAACATTCATCTGGAAAAATACCATGCATTATGTATATGATACAAACCCCTATATAGTTGTGACAGTGCTACAATGCTCTTCAGAACCTTGATTCTTTTCACTTACAAATGCACCAGAGAGATAGTTCGATGGCAACAAACACTGATTGTGACATTACTGCCTGGCGTTCCATGCATTTCTGCACCATCGTAGGTTAACAGCTTTGAAGCATCTCTACTATCTTCTCATACAAACAGTTAAAAATCATTCTTGTTCATGCCCTTTTTTGGGTGTGGGTATATCAGTATCAATCAATGGCATCTGAATTATAATTTTCACACATTATCAAATCGCTCTTCTAAGAGTCATGACAAATTAATATTCTTATGGATGGTTCATAAAAGGACTCTGGTTCATTCTACCTGAAATTAATATTTTAATCTTTGCCAGTTGGTGAAAAAGCAGTTTAATTATTTCAAAATATGTTTATTCACTTATTACTAATCTGCTGCAATTTAAGGAACTGTTTGCGTTAGGAGTCTATTGCTGCCAAAGCAAAACACTCAGTGGTTAAAAAACAATTTATTAGCAAACTATTTATAATCTAACAGTTCCACATGTCAGAAGTACCAGTGAGCTTATCTAGATCCTCTGCTTATGTTTTCACAAAGATAAAAATAAAAATTGTGCACAGTATATGTATCATGGAGGCTCCAGGGAAGAATCTACTTCCAAGCTCATTCCAGGCGTTGGCTAAATTCAGTCCCCCGTGGTTGTAGGACTGCAGTCTACATTTCCTGGCTAGCTCTCAGCTGGGAGTTAGACTTGGTTTCTCTTCCGCTGCACCTCTCTACTCTCTAAGTTCAGCTTGGAAAAAAATTCTTCGCTTTAAAGAGTTCACACGATTGGACTGGGTCCAAATTAAGAGACCAACGACACTTTCTCTAAACAACTATGACCTTAAGCACATCTGAAAGCTCTCCTTTTTCATCTAACATTACATATCCACACATTGTAAGAATTAAAGCATTGATATGTTGGGGTGAGCGGCATTCTGCCTACCACACTTTTTTCTAATTTTTATTTTTTGCTAAATTCTGTGAATCTTCATCAGAAAAAAAATGTGTTCACTTACTATTCCAGCCTCAGATTTCACCTATGAAAAGCTAGATGACAGGAGAAAAAAAGTATCCTTACAGATCTTCAATGGAGAATAATTATAATCATGAATTATGCAGTGATAATTAAGCTTTCATATGTAAAATTGGCAAAAATATATCACAAATGTATACAGATCTTGAAAATATTACCTTAAAATAAAAATTCACAACATATTCCAATGAATAACCCATGAAACAAAGGTGTGAAATCAAAAAGTGAAAAACTTGCAGTAGGTAAGTAATGTGTAATGTGTGTATGTACCTCTATGTGTGTGTGTGTGTGTGTGTCTGTGTGTGTGTGTGTGTATGTAATTTTTCTACTGTTTTTAGGTATGTATCCTAATGCAACAATCTCAAATGTATTCATCAGTGTGACCATGACAGCCTAAAACATTAGGATAGAGTTTTAAAATACAATATTAGACATTTAGACATTGTAGTAGACAGTTTAATGCCCCTTCCCCAAAAGTGTCCACATTCTAATCACAAGAACCTACAAGTATGTCAGGTTGTATGGAAAGGGGAATTAAGGATGCAGACAGAATTAAGGTTGCTAATCAGCTGACCCTAAAATAGGTAATTATCCTAGGTTATCTCCATGGGGCTTCCATGCATTCACAAGATTTCCTATGAGTGAAAAAGAGGGAAAGAAATGTAGATCAGAGAAAGGCTGTATGAGAAGGAGTTAACCCACCACGACTGTATTTGAAAATGGAGGAAGAGACTAACAGGGAAGGAATACAGGTAGCCTCCAGAAGATGGAATAGGAATAATTGAGAGAACATCTTTCCCAAAAGCTTCGAAAAAGCAAGAGACACTCAGCTGGGGGTAGTGGCCCGTGCCCATAATCCCAGTACTTGGGAGGCTGACTGAGACAGGAGAATCACAGGTTTGAAGCTAGCCTCAGCAATGGAGCAAGACCCTCAGCAAATTAGACCTTGTTTCAAAATAAAATGTAACCATAGCTCTGGGGGTGTAACTCCGAGAGGAAGAACACCCCTAGGTTCGTTTCCCAGTAACAAAAGAAAAAAAATAAAAGAAAAAAAGAAGTGCACCCCACCAACACCTTCACTTTATCTAAGTAACGTCAGCATTGGACTTTTGACTCTCAAAACTATAAGATAATAATGTTGTGCTGTTTTAAGGAACTATGCTCATAGCAATTTGTTAACAGCAACAACAGAAAACTAACACAAGTATCAATTAAAGTATAAGAAGATTTTTAATGATGTGGAAAGTATTTGTTATATTAAGCAAAAAAATCTAGAATTCAAGTTCCACAAAATACATACAGCTTAAGAGTTAAATGTGCTAGTGTCAAAATTAGCACAAGTATTATGAACTCTTGCTATAGAATATATGAATATTAAGAACAGTTAAAAACACAAGATTTACAGTTAGACTTTTATTTGAATCCTATCTCTATCATTTACTAGTCCATGGGCAAATTATACAAACATGCTGACCCTTGGCTTAACCCTCTGTAAAATGGAGCTCATTATTTCTACTCCATTTGTTGTTTTTGTGTGTGGATTTTCAGTGAGTTATTATATTTGTAGCCTAGTACATGGCATATTATATACATGGGGAAAATGACTAGTTAGTGATAAAACTATTATTTTTAACCTTTACCCCGCTCACTTCATAGAGTCAACAAAATGGTTTTATATTAATCATTCTACCTACTTTAATATTAAAATAATGTTTAAAGGATGTATTTAAATGAAAAGTTTTGGTAACTCAAAAGCATATCTAATTGGTATAGTGTTAGGAAGATTACCACATCATTGACAGATTTCAAGCAGTGTGAGGCAGGTACTCAGTAATCACCATCGTGAAAGCAGATAGAGTATTTTGGCTCATCAACACCTATTACTTAAATTTAGTTCACCAGTCTCTCTCTCACACTCCCAGGGATTGAACTCAGGGGCAGTCTGCCTTTGAGCTACACCCCCAGCCCTTTTTTTAATTTTTCATTTTGAAACAGAGTTTTGCTAAGGTTGCCGACATTGCTAAGGCTGTTCTCAAACCTGTGATCCTCCTGTCTCGGCCTCCCTAGTACAGGGATTACAGGTGTGTGCCACCATGCCTGGATACCAGTCTTCTTTCTTTCTTTTCTTTTTCTCTTTTAATCAACTTCTAATCATCAATTACCTAACAGCATCCCATATCTCCCCTAATGGTGTAGCAGCAAAGTAATAGAGTTGTGCTTTGGGGAAGGTGAAATAAAGTATCTCAGGAAGAATCCTTGGAAGCTAATAACTATCCATACATATTGCACTGCTCTATAATCACTAACAGCCTAAGGTAGTTGTAAACAACATTACACATCATGTACTAGAATAGTCTTATTTTATTTATAGATATAATGACTTTCAGTACTTTAAATGTACTGCTTAAGATTACACTAATTCAGACACTAAGAATAAATCCTAGATGTTCCTTTTCCTAGTAACATATACTTTATGTCTCACTGTTTATAGATCATTTTATAATAAACCCTTTCCTTATTTTCATGTTGCCACTGTCGAGCTTTTCAATGAAAGCAAAAACCTGTTCTATGTTATTCTTAGAGTAGAGCTGTTTGCTGTTGGTTCCTCTGTAAGGGACAAAGCCTTACCCTGGGGCAGCAGGAGGCTTGTGGCTTTTGTCAAGAGGGTGGCCATGGGGCAAAAGGTGAAGAGACTGAGCAACGTGTAAAAATCACTTACAGCAAAGTTCACCCAGATGTTTTTCTCAAATCCCAACCCACTCCCTCCTACACCTTCTTAAGAACAGGTGTGACCCCTGCAGCATCACAGAATCAGCAGGGGTAAGCACAAGGTCACACAGAGTTGAAAAGCAGCAGAAATTTTGAAAAATAAGCATATTCAACAAATAACATCTATCTTCAATAAGGGCATCCAATATTTACACTTAACATGATACAATTAGTTCTGAAAAGAAAAACAGAGACCGATTCCTCTTGATCTAGAAACTCATAGACATACATAAGTATACATTATATAAGATAGGAACCCCCAAAGACCAGAGATAATTTTCTGTGGTTTAATTTGAAATTTATATATGCTATTTCATAAAATTACAAAGTCACAGGAATGAAATGTATCATTCTGGCACACAGACTAGTCTTGTCTGCTCTATTTTGTCTTCCATTTTTAAAGGTTTTCTCATTAGGAATTGTCATTAAAAGTTCATAAGCTAGTCTTGACAATGAATAATGAGCAGATTGTCAGATTTAGCCTATGCTGACATTTCTGTGCTCTATTTGATGGTTGTTGACCTCATTAGGTGCACTTATAAAATAGTGCTTAAAATCTAAAAAGGGTCGGAGACTTGAAAGTAAACCACTGCATAACCTGTCATTATTCCAACCTTAAGAACATTGGTTTTGATGTATTAACTTTCCCTAAGAAGTTCAAAAAATGATGAAAAGATATATTAATACAAGCTTCAACTTTAATTTTAACTATTCTTACCAAAGAATTGCCATTTGATTAAATTTAGATGGGTCATATGCAGCACAGATAGAAAAAATATAGCATAATTGCATGCTGTATGGTGTTCAAAGTATAAGCCAGGGAAAAAAGCCTGTTTCTTCTAAAGTAAATCTTATTTCACATCTCTAAAGCCTTAAGTCATTAGCTGGTTTCAAAGTGCACTTGAATGATTTCAACCTTATTTTTTGTATTTTTAGCAAATTAGAAATACACTTTCTCCAGTACTAAAAATCAGATAACTGAAGTTCTTCATTTGCAAAAAGAATCCAGAACTGTACTTTTAAAGAGCTCTTTTTCTCTCCTTACCAAAATTAATGACTTATACTGTTCAAGGCCAGCTATCATCTTGGCTATTTTGAAAATAATTAGGATAAATGAATATCAAAGTCTTGCTTAAGAGTTTCTTTTTTCTTTTCTTTCTATTTTTTCTTTTTTGTCCTGGGGGTTGATCCCAGGGGCATTCTACTGCCAAATTACACCCCCACACCTTTTTAATTATGAAACAGGGTCTCTCTAATTTGCTGTGTTATGAATCTATTTTCTAAAAAAATAAATAAAAAAGGCAGGCTACCGTAGATAATTACTTAAGGGGAAAATAAATGTATAATGGTTAGGTTCTAAGAGTTCCTAACCTCTTGAGTTGAGTTGGTACATACTATTTGCTAATTATATTTACTTATTGGTACATGCCATTGAAGGAGAGAGAATGAAGCTAAAAACTAGAGGAGTCAAAGTTGAAAATTAAAGGAGAATTGAGGTTGTAGAAGAATTATAAATGAGAAATATTAATCTTGTAAACTTAATGGATGCTTTCATAGTAGAAATATGAAAACAGTGTAAAGTATCTGATATTTCCCTTCCTCCTACCAAGTGTCTACATTTCCCTTTCTACCAATCAAGTGGAAAATGTCCAGCTGAGGTGGGAAATATAAGTATATGTGGCCTAAATACTTGTGAACAGATGAACAGATGTATAACTCAGAAAGACTGTGTCTGAAAATTAAGTAAGGTTGAGGACATTCATACGTTTATTTGAAAGCAATAAACTAAAAATTAAAATGACTGACATTATTTTACTCTTCAGAGATTATCCAGCTATCAGAATAAGTCAACCCTATGGCACCCTATAATTCTATTAATGATGAATTATAGTGTTTTATTGGTTGCATTCTTTTCCCTAAGAGTTTATATGGTAAAATTCTAACCTCCAGTACCTCAGAATTTGAACTCATTTCAAAATAAGGTAATTGTAGATGTAATAAGTTAACATTTTTTAATTGTTATTGGTGTTATATTTGTACATAATAGATTAATAGAGATAAAGTCATACGGCATAATTTGGTTTGTTTTGTTCCTATAATTTCCTTTTCTCTCCCCTCACTCACCTGCTTCCCTTCCACTGAGGTTTTATTGAAGCAGAGTGAGCCCTTAGTCCAATGTGACTAGTAGCCTCATAAAAAATGGTAAATGTGAAGAGATGGACAGGCACACACAGAGAATGTCTTGAGAACATGAGGGTAGAGATCAAAGTGGAATATAAAAGGTTCCCATCAAACCATGAGAAGCAAGGATGGAAGCATGGAACAGATTCTACCTCACATCTGTACACACAGAACCAACCCTCAAGACACCCTGGTCGCAGACTTCTAGCCTGTGTAAGTGTGGGGTGGTAACTTCTTGTTTAAGCTTGCTGCTTTGTAGTACGTTGTTATGGCAGCCATAGCAAAGCAATACAGGATGTCTCTGCACCACTGTTCCCTTATATTAACATACGTGCCTGAAAAGGCGGCATATAAACACATATCCACTCATTGAATGAAAACAACAACCTTAGAACAACCTTGCACGCAATGATGATAATTAGTAAACACAGTGCATCTGGTTGTGTACAAATATTCAAGAAAAGGCCATAGAAAAACTCTGACAGGCAATATTTTTCTCTAATGAAATACCATAAATATTGTAAAAACAATAGAACACATTGGGTGTTTTTGGCATTAAATTCATATGCAGGTAGGTATTCATTATTTAAACATCGTTCAGTAAAATGTATATAATTAAACGCTGAGTTAGGATGGTTGGCAGTTCAATGGCAAGTGGCAGCCATTGGCAGAGTTTTCGTGGAAGTGATGAAAACTGTCAAAAGAATGCAGATACCTCCCTATGTTTTTAGGAAGCCTATTACCCACCTTCCTTATCAACTGAGCATTGTGTTTTTGTATCTAACTTTCATATTCCTGGATAAAAATAAATGGCCTTCTTCTCTATTATGCATAAATCATTTTGAGTGCTAGGTTATTTGGAAGTGGGGGAATCAATTAATTTAGGTCGGCAGCACTAAAGGAGTAACAGCGGAGAAGCCAACAAACCAACCCAAAACACAAACAAATGTCAAAGAGCAAGAGAGAAGCAGTAATTCAGGTTTATATAAAAATGCTGAAAATACGATGAAAATCTTGTGCATGAATTCTCAGAGAAGGAAAAGGCCAAATCCAAACATTGCAATATAAGAATAATGATCATAATGAGCTGACAATATTCATTCGGTCAATAAATACCTGTGGAGCGCTTACTACATGCTTGGCATGACTCCAGACACTGAGGATATAAGGACACGAAACAAAAACTGCCTTATCTTCACGATGGGAAAGGCAAAATGTAAAGTGTTCCATCGAATGCGTATGATGATTTCAGATTGTTATGAGACATTTAAGGAAACCCAAGGAATGACAGCTGCCTTAGCTAAGGTCACAATGAAGGTCATTTTAAGCCTATATATATATGAGTGTAAGGAGCCCGCCATTGACAAGGGGGTAGTATTTCTAATTGAGAAAAGAAAAAGAAAACAGAAAGTTGCCATTCAAGAGAAGTCTGGGCTTTTCTGAATATTTGTTACTAAAAACTCAGTGTTCCTGCATGAAGATGGTATTCCTCCACAGAGTCAAAACAAATAAAATAATATTCTTCTTTTTTTTTTTTCTTTGCCATTCTGAGGATCAAACCTTGGGTCTCATGCATACGAGGCAAGTGCTATGCCACTGAGCCACATCCCAAGCCTTAAAATAATATTCTTACATATTTATAAGACATGGTTTTAAAATGCCAGACAGTAGACCACACATTTAGTCATGTTTCCTCTCAGTTTGTCCTAAAATACATAGCACATTATATCCCACATGGATACAGTCTTAATTATGATGAACTAATTAGAATGTATTTTCAGTTTAATAGTAATATGTCTTGCATAATTTAGCCCTAAACAGTATGCAGACCATTATTGTTTTAGACCTACAATTCACATGTAAACAGGTCATATAATTTTGTATACTCTATTTGCACATTAGATATATAATAATTTCTATTTTGCACAGGAGGGAACTGAGGTAGAGGAAGATTATGTAAATTATTCCAGGGCATGGAGCCAGTAGGCAGCAAAACTAAGACTTAAACCCAACAGGGTTACCTGCAGACTCCATTCACTTACTACACCTCCAGGCTGCATAGCTTAAGCTTTAAATTTATTAATTTTATATCTAGTCAAATACAAAAAAGCTCATAAAAATATTTTTCCTGATATATATAATATATATATGTATATATAATATAATATAATATATATATATATTTATTTTTTATTTTATTTTTTTTTATGTGTGAAACTGGGGATTGAACCCAGGGGTAATCTACCTCCAAGCTACACCTCCAACCCTATTTTTTATTCTTTATTTTGAAACAGGGTCTCACTAAGTTGCAGAGGGCCTCTCTAAGTAGCTGAGGCTGGCTGCGAACCTGGATCCTCCTGTCTCAGCCTCCCAAGTACTGGGATTATAAGCATGTGCTGCCACGCTCAGCAAAATATATATTTTAATTATATTTCTCATCAGCAGGGTAAATCATTTAAATTTGAATGTTCATCTGTTTTCTAGCTAGTACCTGCCTGCTCTCACCTTCCAAACCAAATGCAAGTATTCTTGTATTGCACAAGTGTGAATAGAGGCAAATCCTTCCAGACAAGTAGAGGGCGAATTCATTTTATATGCAAATCACACAAGCATTGGCTTTGATCCTTGGTAGAAAATAATGAAGGCAAAAAATTTCTAAGACAATTGAGAAATTTGAAAGGGATTAGACACAGCTAGAGATGAAGAAAAAGGCAACATCATCCTGGGAGATATTCTTCATTCATTTCTCTAAATGTTATCTCATAATGTTCATATTCATTTCCCAAGTTGAACTTCCTACTTGACTTCCATAATCATTTCATTACACCATTCATTACTACATATAAAGGCAGTTTATTTAGGAATAGAAACCCATAAATTCCTTAGGTACCTATGAAACCTTTACATGGAGCAAGACTTGAAAGTATACACTATAAGAGAGAACTTGCCTTAAAAATCATTCCTATAAACTGGGTGTGGTGGCACATGCCTGTAATTCCAGTGTTTGGGAGGCTGAGAAAGGAGGATCGATGGTTCAAAGCTAGTCTCAACAATTTAGTGAAACACACGCTTGTAATCCCAGTACTTGGGAGGCTGAGACTGGAGGATCTGGGTTCGCGGCCAGCCTCAGCTACTTAGTGAGGCCCTCCGCAACTTAGTGAGACCCTGTTTCAAAATAAAGAATAAAAAAATAAGGCTGGAGGTGTAGCTCAGAGGCAGAATGCCCCTGGGTCCAATCCCCAGTACCACAAAAAAATAAAACAAAATAAAAAATAAAATAGGGCTGGAGGTGTAGTTCAGTAATAGAACTTTCCTGGGGGGGATTCCCTTATATAATAGGAGGAAAAATGAATTTTACATTTTATCCTTTGCATTACATAGATGGTAACAAATAAAGCTTAAATTTATGTGAAATATACCCTTACATTTTCTTTTGTTGAAAGTTAAAACGTCATATGCCACAGAATTTTTTTTTTGTATGTGTGTGATCTCCTCACTGAAAATGGAAGTTACTATTTGTATATCCCAAATTACTTCTGAAGGGAATTTTTAGGAATACTGCATGCTATCTCTATCTTATGTACACACCATTACTGTCGTAAACACAACATAAACATCTCATCTTCGTGGCAACTTTATGCTTTTCACCATTATTCTCATTGAAACTATGAAAATATGAAGTCAACACACTGAGAGTTGTAGCTTATACTTACTTTTAAATTTCTATTTAACTGCTTTGTCTATTGTACATGCAATTTACAAGATATTTTGGTGTTTTCCTCTCAACATCTATGAATAAAATTTACAGACCTTTCCGTCCTTGGTTTACAGGAAAGAAAATAGAACCTTATCGAATTTTACTATTGGACTTAGGAAAAGTTAACAAGGTGAATTGATCGAGCCTGGGAGAAGATGAGGTTTTATTGCTGTTAGTACAAGATTCTCTAAATTTAAACAGGTATCTTCATTGGTGATGAGTTAATAGTGGGGAGGAAGAATGTTAGCAGTGGCTTAGTTCTTTCAATTCAAAACTGTTCTCATTTCAATTTAGTTTGTTCAAAGCAAAACAATAGGTAGTCAATTTAGCCTACCCAAGACTATAAATTCAAACCTTTAAAACAAATCACATCAGTGGATGTCAAAATCACAATTATAATTCAGTCACATTTACTGTTATTGAATAGACTTATTGAAAATATTATAATAAACATTTATATTCAAGCACAATATAAAAATAGTCAAAAATATTTCAGCTCGTAAAGAGCGCAAGCTCTTTCATTTAGGCAATTTTTACTTCAGTCTATTCTTTGATCTGCCAACCTAAGCTCCGGAGAATTTCTCCCTGATATGAATGGCTTTGCATGGCATATACTCTTTGAATAGAGAGAAATGCTATATTCCTTCTAACAGCATTCCATTACTGGCACAGAAAAGACAACTATTGTTATTCCACATTTAATTGCATTAATGCTGGGAAGAAGAAAAAAAAAGGTCACTGAAAGAAGTCACATTTGAAATAAGCTTTTTATAGTCATTGCCTAAATAGCTTTTTAAATAAGCTTTCCAGATGCAAACTAATGAACACAAGTGTGGATCCATTGGGTTCTAAATCTCTCTACACAACTAACTCAGGCAGTTATAATAGGCAACTATCTCTAGCTTTACTATTTTGATCTTTCAAAAATAATCAAATCTGGCACACATGGATCTATGATGAAAGATTGATATATTCTGCTAATGGAATAATTTTAACTAAAAATGTGAGTGAACTAATATGTCTATACTACCAAGGTTAAAAAGATAAAGGTATTGCTTTTTTTCTGTAACTATGATTCAGCACATTGGGGAAAATGGTAAGTAAAGATGAATATTCGAAGAAATGTTTCTCCCAAATCTCTGAATTTCGGAACACTGGTTTTATACTGGGCAATATGACACTCACATTGGTTACTGTGACACTGTTCTTGCTTTCCTGTGGATCCCAACATTTCTCTGCACATTGCATCTCTCCAGGCCCACAGCACTATTGTGTTACAGTGAGGATTACATAATATCAGTTGCAGAATAGCAATAGTAAAAATCTATGGTTGGATGAGTGACACCCAGCAAATCTTGTATGTTGCCCAGGTAACAACAACAACAACAGTGGAAAAAGTGGCCACACCAGTACTTGGGAGGCTGAGACAGGAGAATCACAGGTTTGAGGCCAGCCTCAGCAACTTAGCAAGACCCTGTTTCAAAATTTAAAAAGGTCTGAGCTAGGTGGTAGAATGCTCCTGGGTTCAATCCTCAATACCAAAAAAAAAAAAGGAGAAGAAAGTGAAGAAAAATTTCTTCAAATGTAGAAAGACTTGATTATTCCGATCACAGGTAAGATACATAATAAGACATACCACAAATAATTAAAGAGAATTACATAAGGGTGGAATCTACTATTATGATAGAAGCAAAAATTTCAGACTTAACTTTTTCCAGAAATTTCATTCCTTCAATGTTTATCTAACAGTAGATATTTCAGTTTTAAAAGCAACCCAGGGCATCCAAAATATTGGTGAAGTAGGTATTGAAGATAATCTAACATGCAAGGATTCACTGAAGGATAAAACTGACTAAAAAAAGTCCAACTGTTTTTCTAATCTATTGTTACCACTGAACCCTAATTTTATTGGTTATCCACCTGTCTGAAGTATGTAAAGCTATTAATTACTTTTTATTATTACTAATCCATGGGAGAGAAATAACTCTATTCCTAATCTAGTCTTTAAATCTATTTATAAAAGGAAAGGTATGCGTTCCACCTTGCCTTTTAGGGTGGCAGGCAGATACAATGTCACTGGTTAATGCTTCAGTTGTAATCATTTCATCAGCCAGATATGGTATGGTAGAAGAAAAACTTACTTCATGAGGTAACAAGAGTGGATTTTCTTTTTTGCTATGATAGTGCAGAGCCAGGTACCACATGGGCCTTTAAGAAAAATGGAAATTCATTGTTTAGACTTCATATCTCCTTTATTTATTTCTTCTTTCTAAGTTTTCTGCTTTCTGTATTTTTCTTCACCTATAGCCACCATTAGTCACAAATATTGACATTGATGACTATGAATTTTGATCAACAAAATGGAGATATTTTTAAATGAAAATTCTAAAAAATGGCCAATATTCAAGAAATCAATCAATAAATTTGCTTTCAGAACACTGCTTTGATACTGGTAAAAGAAGGTGATGGACAAAATGAGTGAAATATAATAGTGAAAACTGTACCAGCTACCCTAGCTAGATAATCTCTATATTTCAATGGCTTAGCAAAAATGGAAGGTATTTCTCACACATATCAAACTCTAGTGTAACTATTTCTGGTAGCAATGGGAGGGGTGAGTGACACTATTACTAAAACACCAGGGACCTAGCTGACAGAAGCATCTAGAATCAACCTCCAGCTAGTAGAAAGAGAGAGAGAGATTGGGTTAAACTTGAGCAAGAAGATTTGGGAGTAGAGCCCAGAAGTTGCACCCGTCACTTCTGCTGAAATTTTATTGCACAATATGGTGCCCCCTAATTGCAAGGGATTGTGGGAAATGAAATCTAGCATGTGCTCAGGAAAGGAAGAAGTTGGATTTTAACAATTAGCCATTTATTTCACAGTCTATCCTCTTGGTCAATAAGAGTTTATTTTCAGCAATAAAGAAACTCACATGCTATATTCTTCCCCTGTTCCAAAGGAGAAAACCCAAGGTCTATCCCAAGTTTTACTTGCATATCGAAGTTCACTGTCTCCATTGGAGCACATTATTCAAGTCCTGATTGGGTAATGTAAGGTCTAGAAGCTTGATGCATTACAAATGAACTACCTGCCCCTCACCCAATTCCCACAGTGAGCAATGGTGAGCCAGGGATCAGTTAATCTGTGTCAAAATATCCTACACTCTCATTCACTTGTGGAATCTAAAAATAAGCTGATCTCATAGAATTTGAAAATAAAATAGTGGTTGCTACATGCTGGAAGAGTGGTAGGGAGAGAGAGATATGGAAAAGTTGATAAATGGGTATTATGTTAGAATTAAATAAGAGAAATAATGGCTTATTCTATTGTACAGTAAGGTGACCACAGATAATGATAATATACTAATGTACTATATATTTAAAAAAATCTAGAAGAAAGGGTTTCAAACTTTTTTATCACCAAGAAATAATAAATGTTTGATTAGATCTGCTTACTCTGATTTGAACATTATACAATGTATCCATGAATCATAACTTTATTTGGTTCCCCATAGTATGTTCAAATTTTATGTGTCAACTTAAAAAATTAACAAAACCTATGTTATAAACAGAAGAATAATAAATATACAGCAGACACTTTGACCTGGCAAGACAGGCTCTTCCTAATTGCAAGGGTCCCTGTCTTGGGAAGAATTTCCTCAGGCTCAGAATCTCTGGCAGTCTCTGTTGACACTTGATTCCAATCTCTGGGAGTTTCTTAATGCCACGGTATCCTTCATGATTATATATGAAGTGGTCACTGAGAAGTGTGTCCCCTTCAGGAGGGGTACATTTTCTTCAGTGGCAAAGATTTAGGGCCCTTGATGGGCTCTAGACCTTCAAGACTCTCGTGAGGATTATTATTTTTTTTATTTTCCCAAGAGCTTAGAAGACTTCTGATTTCATTGTTACTTCCTTCCTTCCTTCTCTCTTTCTTCCTTCGTTTCTTCCATCTTTCTTTTTTTCTTTATTTCTTCTCTTATCCTCATGTAATCTGAACTGATCAGCTTGGATGAGAAGAATACTTTTCTAATTTATCAAAAGACTGAAATCCTTTAAGAAATCTTAATGGATCTTTGTCATGCAGATCCCTTTCCCTTTTCTTTGAATATATTCCACTATCTAGTATCTAGAAGTTTTTGCATTTACCAAACTTGTACAATCCCCAATTTCTCACTACTATTTCTTCCCTTCTCTGCTCTAAATTAGCCAATTATTGCTTTATCTCTTTTTTAAAACACCTTGTTAATACATCAAGTAAAAGCTAAACATGAACCTTCTCACCTTTCTGACTATTTTTCTAGAGCTAGAGACTGAAGTAGGGCATTATGATTACAGTTAGCAACCATTTTATCACATATGTTACTACCACATTATATGTCTCCAACTTTTCAGCCTGCAGCTGCTATTACCTACTCATCTGCAGCCATCACTGCTGAGTCAGTGATAGCATCCCATTTCCACTACCTATTCATGAATTAGCTAGGTTAACGCTGCCTGAACTTAAATTGCAACATTTTAGAGGCATAATAGAATAGTAATCTATCTTTTAGCCATATAACATTTCAATGCCAATATACCTGGCTCTAGATCAATTGATTTTTCTCCATGCAATGAGTAATTTTCCTTCAGCTCTATTTTGTAGTTCCAATTTCACTGAGTTAGGGCCTCTGCATTCAAACTTCCAAGCTAGCAGAATGAGAAAAAAAAGGCACAAAGAAGGTACAAATAATTCTTTAAAACCTTAGACAAGAACAACACTCATCACTCTGGTATTCTTTGCTAAGGGTAATTATAAGGCTGCGCAAATGGGAAAGGGAAAGGTAGACTAGATAACATAATCCCTGGCTGTGTTTTTGCTATTGAAAGGGATATGGTTCTGGGAAATAATTACTGTCTTCTCTGTCTCCTTTTGTTATGGGCTGAATTACGCTCCCAAATTCACATATTGAAGTCCTAACTTCCAGAATCTCAGAATATGACTCTATTTGGAGACAGGATTTTGTTTTGGAGGTAAAGTAAAATGAGGCCATTAGGTCAGGCCCTCATCAGATATGACTAATGTTCTCATAAGAAGAAGACATTTGGACATCAATATGCACAGACACACATGACAGACCAAGTGGAGACAGGGAGGAGATAGCTATCTACAACACGCAACATGTCATGGGGGAGGGCGGGAACAGATCTCCTCCCACTGCCCTGCATAAGAAACTGACACAGCCTACACCCTGATCTAAGATGTCCAGCCTCCAGCGCCAGGAGAAAATAAACTTTGGTTGTTTAAATCACTCAATCTGTAGTACTTTTTTATGGTAACTCTGCCAAGCTAATTTCATACAGGAGGGAAAACATGATCAAAATATGTATATGTGGGCAATGAGATCAGATTCTAATGGAAATAATTAGTATTGGATTTTGAAAATAATTCTTCTATAAATATAATGATGGATGAAAACACAAATTATCTTAATACAAATGAATGTATGTATTTTGAATGGCAAAGCATGATATAGTCATTCTTGTCCTGGATTACTTATACTCTTCGAATAACTATTGTTAGGTAGATTAGAGCTGAGCTTCTAGGAGAGATTATTACTCTATAACATTGCTGGAATGAAAGCAGCAGTCACATACAGTAGTTCAAAGACGCCTGCTCCACAAAGCCTTAAGGACGCCACAGTTCCTCCTAAGGTCTGTCTCTGTCTGCGTAGGATTACCTTTCCTTGACTCAAAACTCTCAGTTGACTTAGCTGAAGCTGTTGTTTTGCAGGGGAAAGGCAATTCTCCGCAAGGTTACTATCAGTTGTTATTTGGCAAGGAAAATAGAACCCACTTTACAAATCACTCACAGAAGGAATGTACTGCATTAAATAGGAGATAGAGAACTGTACAAGTAATGATAAAATAATCCATAACTAAAAGGACAACAAGACATTAGTAGTTTCACTTCTTCTTGAGAGGCAAATTGAATTAATGGTGCTACTGAATCCCAGGAACCTGGATCAATTGAAAGAAGCAAGACCCCTGGCTTCACCAAGTTCACTGATATCAAAAGGGAGGGGGCGATGCTTTGGTTTCCAATATCTTGATGGTACCTTCCACTAAGAATTTGGTAGATACTAAAGCCAGGAAGATAAAACATTCAGTAGTTATAAAGCTCTACCTCCATTATACAAAGCAGATTAGAGAAGAGGGATCAAAGGTCTAGCAATAGAATAGGCCTTTTCTTTGACTCTTTGGCATGGCCTCTCATCAGTTTACCTATATTCAACATTTCACCTGACATGAATCAACACTGTCATATAAAGAATGACTCCCTCAGCCCTCCTCATTCTTGTCCTTGTCATCTTCCTCCTCCTCTCCCTTTTTCTTCTTCAAAATCTAAAATTCCATTAGTCATTGCAACAATCTCGAGTTCAAGATCTCTGATTCCATCTAGTACTAGAAATAGGAAACCTTTCCCAAAATGTCCAGATATGGCTCCTTTTATTTTCATAATTATGAATTTATAAAAAATAACCTTTTTTAAAACTACTCATTCAAAATAAGAAGAAAAAAGGGGAGAAAACTCAGACTCACATGTGGCAAGATAGATAGCCACCTATCAGAATTATTTACAGAAGCCACAAGTTCTTATTTGTCTAGCTGGTCATGAAGCCATAGTAGACATTTATCCTTGGTAAAAGAGAGCATTCACTATAGTCAGCAAAATGCACCATTCTCTGCATATTTTCTGTTCTGTGACACAAAAGTGTCTCTAATATCCAGGAGGCCTTTTCAATTTTAAGTTTAATAGGACCATTGTGAGAGAGGTTTCTTTCTTGGAATCCAATAAATCTTGAACACCTGAGACCAAGGTTGACTGAATTGGAAGCAAAAATTCTAAAAGTGGGTTATTAGATAAAATAATGAGATATTCAGAGTGGCCAATGCAATTTCTACCCCTTCTTCCCTTGACTTGTGTATTCTGTCTTTATGAGAACAGTATCACATACCACTCACTGGTTCAAGATTATTCATATCTGACATCTCAAAGTCACTGGGTGCTTTTTCCCTAACATCATCACTCAGGATTCTATTGGACATTCTATTTTTCCTTCAGACCATTTTCTTCTCAAAAGAATGGCAAACAGAGGAAATGGCAGGCTATGATTCTCTGCGCTATGATTCTCCTTTAGTGAGGTCCAAAGACACCAGGCAGAATTCTTGCTGGTGACACTTTGAGCAACATTAGTTCTGCAATGTCATAAGGACAAAGTGTTATGCTTTCTTGTACCACAGATCATTACTGAAACTATAAAAAAAAAACTTAGAACCTTCTCTTGCCCAAGGTCTTAGGAAAACTAATTCATTTGCCTTTCAATTTATTAAGAGGTTTACTACTACAGTTTACACAGTAGAGAGGCCAGAGTGGCATATCTACATATATGTTGTTTCCAAAATCCAAAAAGGCCCAATTAGGATTGTGCATCTCTGCTAGCAGCCAGCAGTGCAAAGCAACACATCTTGGCTTCTATTCAGAGAGAATGTTCAACATTCTTCACTATCAAAATGCTAGAAAATTCACTGTGGTGACAGGTCCCTGAATACCTGTCATGATTTTTCTCCTACACTTGAGCCCTCGCACATGCATCTTCTTTGGGCTTCTAAAATAAATGATACTTCCTTGCCAAACACAATTTCCTGATATCAGTATAGTAGACCAGTGTGATTTAATACAGAAGGTCTAAATAATCAAGGTTCTTAAAAACTATATAAGAACAGACTGAAGTAGAGTTGAACTAGTCCTGGAAAATGAGAATTAAATTGAAATTCTGTCCTTGTCACTGCTTACGATACCCTTTTTGACTACCATGAAAAGCAGGAATTTGCCAGATCCCAATAGCTACCGGGTGCCAGGAAGAGTGTTGATTTACTTTAGTAAAGATGCCTCATCTGTGACCTGGAATGGGATCAGAATCACTACCTCAACCCAAGACCCATCTGATTTTTCACCAAACAGAAGGTGTAAAAGGGCAATATAATAAGAATATTGTTTTGCATCTGCTAAATTTTGACATGTTACAAATCTCTGAAAATTTTCAGGAATATGCCATTTATTTTGTTTATTATTTTGATAATTCCAGGGGTGGCGTCCATATGGCTCTTTTAGCAACATTAGTCCCCACTCCATGAGCCAGTAGCCAGGTGCAGATTATGCTAATCAACACGTGTGACTATCTTAACTTTTCTTCCAAGAACTAACGAAAGAAAACTTCAGAAAGGGATTGTGCAAATTCATGTTCCTTCTGGGACATAAACACAGGTCCGGAATTCATTTATTATTTCTCCTCCAGAAACTCCTATCCTGACCAGTGGGTGATATTTTGGCTTCCTAAAGAGAAGAAAACATTGAGAAACAATACCTCAAAAACTCCCACAAATGTTAAGTATATTTGTTTCCCAGTACACAGTCACCCCAATAGCTGGGCACAGTTCCCTTTAGGGCAGGTTTAGCAAGTCACATAAGAGTTCTAATGTTCTTCCTTAAAAACAGTGGTTTTCAAATTATAATGTTCACCTGAGTCATCTGGGGGGCGTTGGAAAAGATGTCTGGTCCAAACCCCGAGTTTCTGATGTAGTATGTGTGTGACATGTTTAGAGAATTTGCAACTGGACAAGGGATTGTACTTTGATAACTACTACTTAAGAAAATCAAGCCAGATGTAGTGACATATGCCTGTAATCCCAGTACTTGGGAGGCTGAGACAGGAAGATCACAGGTTCGAAGCCAGTCTTAGCAATTTAGTGAGGCCCTCAGCAACTTAGTGAGACCCTGTTTCAAAATAAGAAGGGCTGGGGTATAGCTTGGAGGTAGAATGCCCCTGGGTTTAATCCCCAGTACAAAAACAAAAATAAAGAATAAAGAGGAAAAGAAAATCAAACCTGCCTCACTCACTCAATGTAGTTATAGGGCTATGAATTTTTTGAAAAATCTAAAACCAAGACATGGCTTCTGACTTCTGATTTGAAGTTTCCAAGAAAACAGCAATTTTCTTCATGTTCCACAAGAATTTGGTATTTCCTATAATAAGTAAACAATAAATAAAATAGTAAATAAAATGTTTTTATAAATATAAATTAATAAATAAAAATAATAAATAAAAAAGTGTTTCCCATAATAAATAAAAATAAATGGTGTTTTCCATAATAAATAAAATATCACTTTAGTTTGCTGTCCACCTATTTTATTCCTAATAATCTAACAATCAATTAGCAACATCCACAATCCCTGTGTGTCCAATCATACTGCTGACTACTTGATGGAGACTTGACACATCTGTGGAAGGGGCCTTGTTTAATTCAGAGTAAATTGCTCCTATGTGTCCATAAAATGACACTAAGTGAAATAGCCTGTCTCCATAGCAGTTGTCCCTAGTTAGGTAATGCACATTCCTTCATAATCTTAATAAAGCAATACTTCTGTTCTTACTAGAGAGGTACCAATTAGCCCTTGAGCTCTCTAAAAAGTTCTGAGACACTGACACATGACTTTGGCAGTAGATTGATGATAAATATACATATTTCCATTTAAAAAAAGACTCCAAATGATCTAGGTAAGTTTGCAATGATTACAAGACAATATGCTATTATGTGAAGCTGATATTGTTTTATCATTAAAAAATAAATAACTTAAAAGCATGAACTTAATTATTAATATAATAAAAAATAATTCAAATATTTGGTAACAAGTATAACATTTCATATATTTAGGAGGGTTAATGTAAAATTATAAATCAAACTGAAAACTAGATATATCTTCTAAATAATAGAGGGATATATTTATATCTAAAAATGCACATGATGAGTTTTAAATGATATGTCAAAAAGCTAATTTTTGCTTGAGACAGGTGACATTTACTTCTCAACAATAATTCCATGTAAATGAATTTGGAGTTTCTAAAGAGAACTACTTTCTTTCTGAGTAGGGAGCATTTTCAGAATTTTGCAAAAGTAACTGGAGCTTACCATATTTTCAGGAGTGTCTTAACAAAAGGATCATTCTATAGAGAGGGTTATAGAAAAGTCATTGTCATTAAAAGGGAGTTCTATAATTCTCTTTGTGGTTCAAAGTTGCATAAGTTAGAATTGTTGGTCAAAGAGCCTTAAAACAAATCTTTAAAATCCATAAAGAAAGACTGTCTTTCTTTATCTGTCTTCAAGATAAATCTTCAAACACCAAAAAGACATAACACCTTGAGGGCTGTTTGACAGAAAAATAAAACAACTGCCAGAGAGGGGGACTTCAAACTAATGTCTTAAAAAGCAATCCTTTAAGTGTATCAGTCTATTCTCCTTAGAAGACCCCAATAATAGAAATAGCACACATAATAAAAATAAAGATAAAGCTGAAGGTACCAACTGTAAATCTAATGAAACTCATTTTGGTAAAAAAAAAATGAAATGGAGCATATTAGATTGTCTAAATTACACTTGCTTCCTTGCAATCCTTCCTGTAATCATTACCTAAACCTTATGTTAACCTAATGTTTCAAAAAAAACCCGCTTCTCATTACATATAATACTTCAAAACACAAAACCCATAATAGCCTGAAGCTCAAAGTGTTAAAACTTGACTTTCCAATTACCTCCATTTCCTCCAACACTTAAATCAATTTCTGCAGAATGAACATGTATATTTCTTTTCTTATTTCTGCAGTTGAATATAATCACTTGTTTCTTTGCACCATTGTTACAATTTGGATGACAGTATTGATCTGTTTGCCATTCTGTATATTGAGAATTCATGAAACCTTGTGCCATAGATTCTACATTCATCTGCAAGCCCTGATTCCCCTTGTTATTGTAAACACCAGCATTCTTTTCGCAAACTACTTCCACTCTATCCATTCTTGTTCTCTGGTTTGAGGATTTGAAATATGATACATTGTCTGACCACTTAGTTGGACAAGGGGACATAATGGGTATGTTGGACTCTTATCTGTTTCTTTTTCTCAGTTGGACATTTTATTTGAAGATGCAGCTAGGAAATAGGATGTTTTGTGTCTGGGATCTGCCTGCTGCCTATGACCACTTCACTAGGATGGCCAACTGAGATAATGTGGACAATAGATAAAAAAATAGAGACTAGAGATGGAGAGAAAAACACCTTGGTGTTGTTTGAGTCGATGATTGTCATTGTCTGCAAGGCTCATAACCTCGCTTAACCTTTCTGAGGTTCTGCCTAAATCACCATGACTTGCATTTTGCTTGTGACCCAAAACATACAAAGGACAACCAAAACGATGCAACAGAGGTGAGGTTTCAGTTAGCATTGTATTAATTTCCAACAGATACTGTCACAGTATCATAAATTATTATTTTTAAACACACATTTATTGTCTCAGAGTTCTGGAGATCAGAAGTAAATTTGGTTCTTACCTGGCTGAAAACAAGATGTGAGCAGAGTTCGGTTATTTGCTGGAGGCTCTTGGGAGGATTCGTTTTCTTGCCTTTTCCAGGTCTAAGATCCACTCACGTACCCTGGCTTGTTGCCTGAGTGTGTCTGGGAAGTCAGCGATCATCGACTCTCTCTCACATTGCAGCGCTCCCACGCCTCTGCCTTGCTCCACCAGCTTAAGGGCCTTTGTGATTAAGTTGGGCTCACTAGAGGATCCAGGGTAATCTCCCCCTCTCAGGGTCACTTATTGTCAATCTTGATTCCACTTAGTACCTTAATTCCGCTTGCTATGTGATATGACATTTTTGTTACCAGAATCCTAGGCCAGAGGCCCCACTCTGGGGATCCAACAAATCAGGTCCAGACATTTACCCCCCAAACCAGAGAAAAGATAGTGGTGAAATGCATTGAAAGGAATTTCAATCAGCATAGATACACCCAGAAGACAAGGGGGACCCATGTCCTTAACCTGTCTCCCAGGGCTGACAATGACTTTGAGGTATTAAAGAAAGAGGAATGAGGAGCCTGAGGTGGCACACAACCTGGAATCCCAATACTTGGGAGGTGGAGACATGAGGATAACAGGTTTGAGGCCAGCCTCAGCAACATAGTAAGACCCTCAGCAACTTAGCAAGACCCTGTTTCAAAATTAAAAAAATAAATAAATAAATAAATAAAAAGGTCTGGAGGTGTAGCGCTCAGAGGTAGAATACCTGAGTTTGACTCCCAGTAATTAATTAATTAATCAATTAACTTCTTAATTGATTAATTAATTAAAAATAGGGCTTGAAAATCCCCAGTAAATTATAAATAAATTAAATAGGGTCAGGTATGTATCTCAGAAGTAGAATGCCCCTGGGTTCAATCCCCAGGACTACAGAAAAGGAAGGAAGGAAGGAAGGAAGGAAGGAAGGAAGGAAAGAAGGAAGGCAGGCAGGCAGGCAGGCAAGGGTTGGAGGTTTGCAGGGCTGAGTTTCCAAAGCAGGGGCTCTTGGTCAGATGTGGTTTCCTTCATCATATCTCAGGGTTGGTCAGGCAGGGCCTTCTGCTGATGAGAAAGTTGCCTTGGGCGTAGCTTTGGGTCTTCTCACAAGCTGTCCACCCATCACACCTGCTGCTCCTGGAATCCAAGATGATTCAGCGCAATGCAGGCAAATGCAAAACGGAGGCAGAAATGACAAATCTCTAATCCTGCTTCTAGCAGCCCTGGGACATCCACAGGTGAGTGTGAAGAGTCTACACCTCTGTTACATTCTTACAGGTTCCAGGGATTAGGGGGTGGACATTTTGGAGGTCATTATTCTACCTACCATAAGCAGCAAACTTCAAAAGATACAAGGGCTGTAACATAAAATATGATTTATGTTTATAATTTTAGCCAAGAACACAGTGCTTTCCTCACTATGTTAATGTTTTAAGATAAATGAGAAAAAAATTCAATTCCTTCTTCTAAAAATACTTGTGATCATTTGCATTAACCATAAATTTTATAAAATAAAAGAAAGTCGGGTGTGGTGGTACACGGCTGCAATCCCAGTACTTGGGAGGCTGAAACAGGAGGATCGCATATTCAAGGCCAGCTTCAGCAACTTAATGAGACCCTCATTGATTTAGCAAGACCCTGTTTCAAAAAAAAAAAAAATAGAGCTGGGGGTGTACCTCAAAGGTAGAATGCCCATAGGTTCAATCCCCAGCACCCCACAAAAGAAAAATTAATCCTAATTAAATAAAATAAAAGGACTAAGTACGTTTTCTTTTCTGTATTCTTATGCCTCTTGGCTAGTGATATTTGTTTTCCTATACATGATATAGATAGTACATAGAATTACATGGTGATTATAAATGTCGAATTTGGAAGAAAGACTAGATATTTTCTGTCAGTCATTCATGCAATGCTGTGTCCCTTTTAAGACATGTATATTATCCCATGCTGAATACTTCCACCCATGGAGGCCCCATTCAGAGATTTTGATGGGTAGCCACATCTGTGAGCATTCAAGAATGCTCTATGACTGCTTCTGTCTGCTCAGCATGGTTTACAATCTTTACAGATAGACGGGGGAAGGAAGGCCTGTGTTTGATGTTTCTATCCAATTTCCCACAGACACAGCTGACTGCAGTCCTGGAAGCCAGTAAGAAACATGGTCTTGCTAAGAGGCTGTGGGCGCACCAGCTCTGGCCCTGCAATTCTTTGCTGTGGTTCAAGAGGAGAATGGAGAGGAACACAGGGGTAGAGTTCTTTCCCTGCATCACAAGCTGCTTGAACCAGCACGGCTGTGCCTCCCTGCGGAGTCCAGGTACTCTCCTACTCTTTTGTACCATTTGAAACAACATACCTTACAATACATATTTTAAAAGAGAGTCAAGGTTTTATTCTCTCTAGTGATTAATTTTGCTTCTGAGTCAGAGTTTATGCAGCCCACAAAGAAAACATTCTCTTTCAGAATGATCACAATTGCAAACACAGTCAATATGTAAGGTCTGAGAGTTAGCACACAATCTTTTGTTGTATTGCATGAGTAGGAAGGACAGAAAGAAGAGCGTTTGTTATGTTTCAAATGATATGCTTGGGCCTTTTACCTCACAAATTCAATAGTGGCTAGATTCTAGAATATTCATAAATGCATCTCTACATTATCAGGATTCCTAAAGTCTACAAAAAGTATGCACAAATAGAAACAATTGCTTTTGGCGTATTACAATGTAAAATAAATATTACCACCACTTCAGATAATATCTTTAAAACTTGAATGTGTCTATCATGACCCAAAGGAAACAAAAATAGTTAATCCTGATGCTTACAGTTATGAGATAATCCCAGGAATTATGCTTTTCTTTATAGCTCTAAATCCTGGATTTTGGTCTTAAATCTGCCATTGAAGTACAATAAATTCTTCAGTGCAAATAATAGGCTTGTAGTCTAGACTATAGTTAATGATTATCAAGGTTCCTTTCTTTCTCCCATTTCCAATTGGTTGCCTGTAGAATATTTCCATAGGTGTTGCAGGTCATTATTCGTGTGTGTGTGTGTGTGTGTGTGTGTGTGTGTGTGTGTGTGTTACTGGTGATGGAACCCAGGATCTTTCTACCTCCAAGCTACTCTCCCAGCCTATCTTATTTTTTTATTTTGAAACAGGGTCTCACCCAGTTGCTGAGGGCCTCACTAAATTGCTAAAGCTGACCTCAAATCTGTGATCCTCCTATCTTAGTGTCCCAGGTACTGGGGTTACAAGGGTCTGCCACCATGCCTGGCTCCTATGCCTTTGTTCTTGCACATGGACACATGCATACATGCACCATACCCTCAGTAACACTTTAAAAAAACAAAATGATTGGTTTAAAGCAACTTTCATAAACTTGGCACTGTTGATATTTGGAACCAGGACCAAATATCTTTGGTCTTTGATGGGGTTAGTAGGAAGATTGTCCTGTGCAACATAGGATATTTAGTATCATTCCTAGCTTCTACTCAGTAGGCAGAAGTGGCAGCTGTGGTCAGTCATGACAACAAAAAATATTTCCAGACATTGCCAAACGTCCCCTTGGAGCATAAGCAAACTGATTTATGAGCAGCGTATTGAGCTGAGCATGATGGTGCATCCCTGCAATCCTAGTACTTGGGAGGCTGAGACAGGGGGATCCCAGGTTTGAGGACAGCCTCAGCAACTGAGTGAGACCTTACAACTTAGTGAAATACTATTTCACAATAATGAAAGCTGGGGGTATAGCTCAGAGGTAGAACCTGCCTGCCTTTAAGCCCCAATCCCATACACACACACACACACACACACACACACACACACATGAGTAGTGTATATAAAAGATTTTACTATAGAACAAAAATTAAATGCTCTAAATACCAGATAAAAATCATTATAAGCCTTATTCCTTTAATTATATAAAGTCTTTGCTAGTATTTTCAATTAACAACCTGACCCACTTTTTATTTATTGTTAGGCATCCTCTCTCTCTCTCTCTCTCTTTTTCTCTCTCTCTCTCTCTCATGTGTGTGTGGTACTAGGGGTTGAATCCAGGGGCATCCTACCTCTGAGCTATACCTTCAGACCTTTTATTTTTTATTTTGAAACAGGGTCTCACTAAGTTGTGGAGGGCCTTGCTAAGTTGCTGAGGCTGGTCTCCAACCTGCGATCTTCCTGTCTCATCCTCCCAAGTACTGGGATTACCGGAGTGCGCCACCACGCTCAGCGGCATTTTCTCTTTACTGAATTTAACAATATGCTCAAATCAGCAATCATGTCATCATTGTTTCAAACACCTAATTGTCCATTATTCAATCACTTAGAGCATCAAAATCGCTATTTTCTTTCTTTATGTAGAGCTCTACAGAAAGATGCATATTTATTTATTTGTTTATTTATTTATTTTACTTTCAATGCATGACATGTATTGCAAAGTTACTGTAGACCAAGAAATATGAAGAGTAGTTTACAGGTATTAGGACATGGAGGCCTCTCCCTATTCCTATTTGCCAGTTCCTCTTCTCTCCTCTGGTTTGGAAGGCAACTGAAGCCCTCAGGTGAATTCTCTTTGACAAGGTCTCCAGGTTCTTACTGCCAGGACACAGATTCACAGGAGCCTGGTCCTGTTTCTGAGCTGGCACACCTCCACCTTGAACTTGGCTAATTGCACACTGGCGCTCCTCCCTACCGCACTGAACTCCGCGCATCCAGGAGTGACAGATCTTCTTAATCAGCTCTGTGGTCTCCAGCTCTTGCTCTCCCCAGCTGCTTGCCTGCAGACCTTGCTGAACCCAACTAATTTCCTCCAGCCAGGAATGACTTTGCCTCTTTTGGTCTCCAGACCCCAGAAATAATATTTGTTACCTCATCCCCCTCACTTTCCCACACTGGAATGAAAAGACAGAAATCACTGGATTTTGACAGCACAGCTTGGTTAAGTTGTAATTTTAATTTCACCGTGTTCCCTACTGTTGGCCTTTTACTTCCATACTACAATTCTTGCTGTTTTTTAATAAACTCACCTTGGTCTGCTGCTCATTTTAATCAACACATATGGAAAACACCGGGATCCTTATTTTTTCTTATTTTTTTAATCTAGTCCTCTTGAAGAAAATTTAAATAAGCCTTGCTGAAATCATCAGTTAGAAGCAGTGAGATCCTGGGGGAAAGTGCTGAACGGTGAGTGTGATAATGCCGCCGTGCTTAAATTACGACAAAGAGAGTCGGGTGGTACGGGAGCAGTCTGAGCAGTACCCTGTAGCTAGAAACTTCTCAGCAAGAATTAAGTAAAATTCATCTTGCTGGGAAGGGAACAGTGTAAATCAATGTATCTGCTGTAGTAAAATGTAATCTTTCTGAAAATGATCTGAACAATAAAAACATGTGTGATCTCTGGTCCTAGGAAGTTCAGAGATAAGCAGAAGCAGGACAGGTCCACAGGCCAGAAGATATCACCAAGGACCCGGGCTTATTGAATTTTACTTCTTTGTGCCCTCATTGCGATGGGCACACCCTCCTATCATTTCAAGGTGGCGGTAGGTATTCCAAATATCACAAATCCAGGCATCACAAAACAACATTCAAAGCAGTAAAGGAGACCCTTCCAGAACTCCAGAATTGTATGATGGAAGAACATCTTTATTGAAAAACGCTGTAAGATTTCTCCTTTTATTCTATTTTTCAGAAATGGGTCAGTGAACAACTGCAAATCAATCATTGACAAAAGAGAATGGGGTCACGCTATTGGTTTACATAATTGACTTATTCATGACTCATTTCCTGCACTTTACCTCCTAAGACACATTTATTACCATGTGACTAAGAAAACTGAAGTCCTATGAGTAAAGTAGAAAAGAAAGAAATAGACATTGGCATTTAATTAATATTATTTGACACATATGGGAAATTTAATTAATGTAATTAAACCTAAAGTCTTTAGAGATTAAATTTCTGAATATTAAGATACAACTTTGACCCGAAAACAGTACCCCAAATTTGCTCTCCTTTCATAATATAGTCTGGACAACATTCTGTGATTATTTTTTTTTCTCATGGTATTGGGGATTGAACCCAGGGTTATTCTACCTCTGATCTATGCTCCCTTACCTTTCATTTTGAAACAGGGTCTTGCTAGGTTGCTGAGAATCTTGCTAAGTTTCTGAGGCTGGTCTCGAATCTGAGATCCTCCTATCTCAGCCTCCCAAGTACTCAAATTGCAGGCATGCACTACCATGCCCAGCTAAAATGGTTGTTTTTCTGATGTCCAAAATATTAAACACACAGATGAACCTCCCTAAACTATGAGGAAAAAAATTAAATTCTTTGTGGAATTGACTTCTAGTTATAACCAAGGAGTGGGTTTCTCTCCTCCATCACAAACTGTACTGAATCTGAGTGTAGAGGCCTGGAGACTAGGCATCAGTATTTTTTAGCATTTCTAGAGTACTACTGCTCTTGAGTAAGGGTGCTTACCCAGTTACTCTGGATTTGAAAGTGCCAGTAAGTGTGGTAGAAAGAGAGGCAATTTTCCGTGGCCTTGTGTTTAACCACTTTGGCCTTAAGCCATTGTAGACTGAAATTCTTCTTCTGCATTTTTCTTCATCTCCGTCCACATCCTGTTGTACCTCTGACTTCTGTGATTACTGTCACTGGTCCCTGCTCCTCTCACTCCTACTGCCATGATCTGACTCTCATATGGAACTGCCTAGACCAGCTTCCTAGCAGCTCCCCTCACATCTGCATCAGGAGCAAAGCCCTTGTCACTAACCAGCACCAGCTCTGTCCCAGGCACTGTGCAAATAAAATCCAGCACAGACTGTTGCAATGTGTGGGTCTACTTCCTCGTGTGAGCTAGTTCTATAATGACTAATACTGGAGGTGGCAGACTGGATGCAATCAACATGAACTTTTCTTTTTTCTGAAATTTGAATTTATGAAATTCCTACACTGGTTATATAAGCAATTTATTGAACATAGGTTTGAAATGAGTTATTTGTTGGCTTCCAAGATGTACATGCCCTACGCTTTTAAGAAACGGAATATTTGTAAGGGCATAAAAACAAATACATCTCATCCTTTGAATAATTAAACTTAAGCCTGCAGATAAGCATCCTATGTTTACCATGAGCGGGACTCCTGAGAGGAGGGTTTCGCTCCCACTGTATACCATCTGCTTCACCACAGTCAGGTTAATTACCCCCTTTTACTATTTGTTTGACACGTGTGAAATGGGTGCATCACCTTTTTGTCAAGCTTGTTATGAATATTAAACAAGATAGTAGCTTCCATATAATTATCAGTGTTATTAATTATTTTTGTGTTTATAGACAAAAGGGGGTAGTTTATATAAAACCATAAATATGAATTATCATTTGAGGCAGACAGATGAAATTTTTTAAGAATAATAATGTGAATGTGCCTCTTTGAATACAGTTAAGTCAACGTCATCCCTTTTAAATTTCCAAGGGATAAAAACAGCTAAAATTGTTTACCTTCAGTGTGTAAGATTCTCGATCAAATGCCTGAGTTTTTAAGTGGTGAGTTATCAAGATCATTTTCACCCAGGAATCAGGTTCTTGATGTGAGGACTTGCACTCATGTGTACAAAACCTTAGCTTTTATTCATTAACACAAATAATGAATCCTACTCATGGGTTAGCTCAAGCATGAATAGCTAATATAATTTAATATAACCATATTTACTACACAAAAATATGGCTCACAATTCAGCCTTACATGTTATCTTTGTTAAAGATACAGTATATGGAGGGAAGATGGCGGCAGAGTAAGGACACCGAGAGGAGCCTGTCTCTAAATTCTCTCGGGTGCTCCAAACGGAACAGCCATACAAATCCCACACGACTTCCGTGGGGGATAGCAACTAAAGATAGTAACATTTAAGAATACATAGAAGCCCACTGATTAATACACAGACAGAAAAAGGGAGGCGAACAACCAGAGGCG